>JAMPIV010006963.1:117500-260260 GCA_024509875.1 Oreohelix idahoensis | reverse complement strand
TACGTTAGGGTGTTGGGGGGTGATTTTTAATAATATTTGGGTTGGGGTAGGGTTTTGTCAGTTTGGTTGGTGTATGTCTATTTTACATCGAACCGCCTGTTCGAACAAAGGTGGTCCTATCTTAAAATTGTTTATCTTGTTTTAATCACAGTAGTCCTACTCAATGTTCGGTCTTCTTCATAACCCTTTAGGACCATTGGTCAATTGGTCTGCTGTAGTTGGTGGTGCTATCAATCTCTATATTACCACTTATACTTCACTTAAGCGATACTAAAATACTGCTCCATCGGCGCTTCACGCTCTTGCAATATCATTCTATAAAACGAAACACAAACATGTGACACATTAGATTAAAAACTATGCATTTAGAAAAAATAGTATATATGACCAATGAGACAGATCAATTGTAAACGTTGACACCACACGCTTGTGAAGCCGGTCCGAAACATTTTCTCCACTCCTAAACTTTAGCAAGTCTCAGACCTCGTCCTTACAACTATGAGCTTTACTATCATAATGACATAAAATTCGGACCAAGAGTCGACATGTTTTCCAACCGGCACCCAACTCCACGAAAAACACGTACCGACTCCACTACTCGACTACTGTTACGTCCCACGACTACCACAGCCGAACTGGATTCCGTCAAAAAAAGTATCCACGAACACTAAAATTTGATAGCGAAATCTTTGAACTCTCTTATTTCGTCTCTTGTTCATCTTATCGTGCGCTAATCCTTATCTTAGCATGGACCACATTCGTTAGCTCACGGAGAGACCCACGTGCAGACAAGACCTGCATCAACTGCTATTCACTAGAGCATTTCTGCAACGGTGGTTGCTGTAACAATGTGTTTAAAACAATTGTAAGATTTACTATAAAAAACAAATGGATTATGATATTTTAATGGTTGTTTGTTGGAGTGAAAAAATACATCCAAAATTATCACACCACTATACACCCAATAAAAATGCAGACTAAAATTGACTGAACCTAACCGTCGAAAGAAATCACATTCCAATGAGGTGGGGCAGAATCAGCGCCCCACTCTTTTTGTCAATTTGATGTTACATTTTTTTACTGCAAGCTATAAACTCCTTGAAAATTATTTTTGTGTTTTAAGTGCATTAAAAGCGTGTGTTTCAAAATACTTTTTTTTTTTTCTTTTTAGTGTAAGAAAAATTATGACAGACTAAAACATAAACTATATTTTTACTTATTGGGGTAGAAGAGGTTCCGACTATGAGATAAGATGAGATATAATTCTGGTCTAAAATTTCTTAGGTGGTCCATTTCTTTTAGAGCGTCAATATTACATGGCTCTGTGCCTGTTAATTTGGTGCAATAAATTTCTTCAATCTACAGATCGAACTGGACTTTCCCTTGATTCATAATGTAGCCGGGGCAGGGTAGTGGGGGTTGCTGTTTATGTCGAGAGTGTTAGATGTAGATACTAGCTTGCCTGCTAGAGTTGGTGATTGCTCTCTCACAGTCTTACGGGAATTAACCAGGTTCGGGGATAATCCTCTATGATGTTTTATTGTTAGAGCAGATGGGTTTTATTTATGTTGTACCAGTAGCGATTTGCTTTTATATGACACATCAACTACATTTGGGTGTGGGGGTGGGTGTGTTGGGGGGGGAGGTGGGGGGTGGGGGGGGGGGGGGTGGGGGGGTTGGGTTGTGGGGGGGGATTATATAGCCAACTGCAAGCATATGATTCTTTAACAGCCTTGGTGTTCAATGAAATGACTTTTTAATAAACTTTCAACAGGAACTGGTTTTGAAACAATTTGTAAAAAGTTCTTGCAAAACATGGCATGTTGACAGTAATAAACATAGATATACACCGGTTAATATGTTCTCACTGATGCCTATTCCTAGTTTGCATCCTTTTACTCTGTTCAATATTGCAAATAATAGCGTGGCTCCTCTATCCATTCTTGATTTCCCTTCATTTTATTATATTTTCTAGCTCAACGACATTATTCCATCTCTTCCATTTTGTCATATATAAAATTGAGCCACTCAGCCTTCGTAGGTATCTATCCTCTAAATGTTCTCTCAACTGTTGTCTCAACATTAAGCGACTTATCCTCCGTACGCATTTTCATTCAAATAATATACTTAGGTTTTTCATTGCTAGCCCATCTTCGAACGTAGCACCCTGCTTGGTTTAGTAAACCCATTGAATTTGTTCTCTAACATTTTAAAGCATCCTTCAATTTTGACAGTACTTAGTACTGAAATGAAAGAATTCACCAAATCTTTGACTTGTGTTATTTGAGATTCCAATACATAATGGAATATACACAACTGCATATTATGAAATTGCTCTCTTCAACTGGGATTTACACTGAGCAGGAAAAACAGGTCTTCACTAGTCCGCGCTAAATTCATAACTGCTAATATGGCGTCTTGTTCTACATTCCCTGCCGGTAGAAAGAACTGAGCCTTCCCATTGGTTGGGGATCACATGACTAATGCTTGGCGTTATCGAAGCCAAGCCGGCCTAATTAGAAATCTGTGTCAAGATTTTTTTATATCTTCTGTTTCTTATAAGAATTTATTTTATGTTAATCTGTGCCTCTTTCTGTTACTGGTATAGTCTATTTCTGAAGAAAACCACAGTATACGCGGCTACAATAATTTTATAATTTGGATTATTTCCCTTGATTTAGCTAGACACTTGTTTGAATACTGCCCTGTTTTACACAAAGAAAAATAGAGCACACCACGTACTCTTGACTTTTAATTAACTTGATTATGGTCCTTGATTTGTTTAGATTTCTTTGCGACAAACTTTAATTACTCATAATGTTATAATTACAATATTAAATTATTAAATAATTGACTGATTATTGTATTGTCATCGGGAATACACAACTATACCACGTTTCGGAGCTATTGCTCATTTGGAAGTGACTGAAAAATCGATTGAAAGATTTGAAAGTGACATGAAAGTGAAACACAAGTGAAGTTAAATAAAAGTTTGTAAAAAAGGAAAGGATCCCGTTACACGCCCATTGAGGCTTAATGGGAATATGGTGTTAGGCCCATATTTTCTTGACCATCGGCACACTAGGGGTGATGTGGTCAGCATCACACCGGCTGCATTAACCTTCCCAGAGTACATCTGTCACCCAATTCATTAGACTGGATCGACCTTAGAGCCGTTTGCAGTCTAAAAAATCCCACCTCAACTGGGTATTGAACCATGGACCACCGAGCTAGGAAGCCATTGCACTAACGACTGCGTTATTGCGGCTCCTAAATAAAGGTAAAACAAAAATGGAGAAAAACCTTTCTGTAAGCTGTTTCCCTGGTTGACTGTTCCATCCATGTACTTTCTTCTAGCATCTGTTTGAAGGATGTCTTCAGGTTATCAATCAGCTCATCCATCTGGTAAACAGATTTGAAACAGACATCACGTGTGAAGACATGAAACAGACTACATGCAGATGTAAACAACTTCATCATTTGTATGCAGACATGAAAAAGACTTCATACAGGAGTGAAGCAGAAGTCTTAGATATGTTAAGAAATATCATCATAAAAACGTTCACCAGATGTCACATATATCCAGACATGAAATAGACAACATACAGACGTGAAAAAGTTTATCACATATATGTTGACATGAAATATACTACATAGAGACGGCAAACAGTTTATCACGTATATGTTGACATGAAATAAGCTACATACAGACGTGAAACAGTTTATCACATATGTTAAGACATATCAACATACTGACGTTAACCAGATGCCACATATATGAAGACATGAAATAGACTATACACAGATGTAAAATAGTTTATCACATATAGCAGACATGAAATGGACTACACACAGATCTGAAAAAGCTTATCACATATATGTAGACTTGAAATATATTACATACAGACGTAAAACAGAAGCCACATATATGTTAAGAGATATCAACACACAGACGTGAAACAGTTTATTACATATACACAGGCATGAAATAGACAATACACAGACGTGAAACAGTTCATTACATATACACATCCATGAAATAGACAACATACAGATGTGAAACAGTTTATCACAATTATGCTGAGAATGGAATAGATAATAAACAGATGTGAAGCGGATGTAACAAACACCTGACATGTAAGTCGCAGTACATTTATGTGAAACAGATATAACAATGTCAACAGATATAACAATGTCAACAGATATAACAGTGTCAACAGATATAACAATGTCAACAAATCTAACAATGTCAATAGATATAACAATGTCCACATATGTAACAATGTCAACAAATATAACAATGCCAACAGATGTAACGATGTTAACAGATATAACAATGTCTAACGATGTTAACAGATATAACAATGTCAACAAATATAACATTGTCAACAAATATAACAATGTCAACAAATATAACAATGTCAACAGATATAACAATGTCCACATATGTAACAATGTCAACAAATATAACAATGCCAACAGATGTAACGATGTTAACAGATATAACAATGTCAACAAATATAACATTGTCAACAAATATAACAATGTCAACAGATATTTTCTGTTATAACGTGCCCAAGAAAGCAATAGGCATATTCTGTCTCCCAAGAGACCCCGCTAACTACGAGATGCACGATAAGTGCGATAAACTACTAGAACTACAAGAATGAAAAAAAATACGAGCACTACTAGAAATACGAGAATTCACAGAAATACGAGAATTAACAGAAATGCACGAGTGAACAGAAATACGAGAATTAACAGAAATATGAGAAATACCAGAACTATGAGAAATACGAGAACAATGAATAATACAAGAACTACAAAATCTACAAGAACTACGAGAAATGTGAGAACTATGAGCAATACGAGACATACAAGAACTACACAAGACAAAATTAAAATATATTAAATATAATTTCCATTTGTCTGTCAGTCATGACTGATGTGCCACACAACCTCGTACTTACTAAGTCATTCTTCTTGTACCCTGGTGTGTAGAGGTTTACCAAACAGAGCGCCATATATCATATCACTGTCTTTGGCCTGGTTATATTCCAGTAACTCTGTCCTTTAGGGATTGTTTGGTGTTGTCCTGATGTTGTGCTGATGTTGTGCTGATGTTGTGCTGATGTTGTCCTGATGTTGAACTGTGGGTCATCCTGGAGGTGGTCTGGATCCATGGCTCTTGGTTTCCCATATTTGTCACGGTATCCGATATTATCTCATTTTGCAAACATGGCTAAAGCATCGTAACTTTGACTGTTCCACTCGGGGCTGCAGGGGTTGGGTTCCAAGGCTATAATGTATCGTCTAACAACACATGATTTATATCCCCTCGTTACCTGACAATTATGTGCATATGTTTTATCATTTTCCAGCTTACACATCTGTTTATCTATCATTTTTGGGTCTATCATCATGTTGTTGTTGACACCTTGTAGAACATGTGGTTATTGTTGTAGATGTTCCTCTAGCAGACATCATTCACCAAAACATTAATGTGCTCTTAAAGCAGAGGTTTCTGTACTGGTTTGTTTCTCTTGTTGAGGTTACCAGCCCGGCCACACCTTCATCTATATCGACTTTTTACAACATGTCTGAGGGATAAGGTCAAGTCTTTATTTGTCTACGCAGGAAAACTTTGCAGTGTTCATTGATTATGAAATATTTCTAACGCTGCTATTCTCAGTTTATTCGAACGCCTTAAGTTTTTTTTGTTTTTTTTGTTTGTTAAACATTCCAAGTTTTGCATTTCAATTTTCCGCTAGCTAAAGTGAAGCAACCATGTTTAAAAAAAAAAAAACCATGTAACTAATAACAACAAGAAACTGACGTACATAAGTTTTTGCCTCTCCTGGGAACATTCCTCAAATTCCAAGTTATAACAAACAAGACCTCACATTCATTGTTACAAAACAAGACTGGAACTTGTTTATAGCTGAACAAGACTCTCACATTCGTTGTTTATAACCCTAGCAAACAAGACTCCTCAAAAACCTGGTTATAGCAAATCAAGACTTTAACCCATTGTTTTGTTGAAGTCTGACAAGACTCTCACATTCGGTTTTTGTTTTATATCTCAAGACTCTCACAATCTTGTTATAACAAATAAGACTCGCACATTCGTTTGTTATAACAAACAAGACTCGCACATTCGTTGTTATATCAAACAAGACTCTCACATTCGTTGTTATAGCAAACAAGACTCTCACATTTGTTGTTATAGCAAACAAGACTCTCACATTCATTGTTATAACAAACAAGACTCTCACATTCGTTGTTATAACAAACAAGACTCTCACATTCGTTGTTATAGCAAACAAGACTCTCACATTCATTGTTATAGCAAACAAGACTCTCACATTCGTTGTTATAACAAACAAGACTCTCACATTCGTTTGTTATAATAACACTCACATTCGTTGTTACAAACAATGTTATAACAAACAAGACTCGCACATTCGTTGTTATAACAAACAAGACTCTCACATTCGTTGTTATAGCAAACAGGACTCTCACATTTGTTGTTATAGCAAACAAACAAGACTCTCTATATTCGTTGTTATATCACATTCGTTTTCGTTATAACAAACAAGACTCTCACATTCGTTTGTTATAACAAACAAGACTCTCACATTCAGCAAACAAGACTCTCACATTCGTTGTTATAACAAACAAGTTTCGTTGTTATAACAAACAAGTTTGACTCTCACATTCGTTTGTTGTTATATCAAACAAGACTCTCACATTCGTTGTTTATAAACAAACAAGACTCTCACATTCGTTGTTATATCAAACAAGACTCTCACATTCGTTGTTATAACAAACAAGACTCTCACATTCGTTGTTATAACAAACAAGACTCTCACATTCGTTGTTATAACAAACAAGACTCTCACATTCGTTGTTATAACAAACAAGACTCTCACATTCGTTGTTATAACAAACAAGACTCTCACATTCGTTGTTATAACAAACAAGACTCTCACATTCGTTGTTATATCAAACAAGACTCTCACATTCGTTGTTATAGCAAACAAGACTCTCACATTCGTTGTTATAACAAACAAGACTCTCACATTCGTTGTTATAACAAACAAGACTCTCACATTCGTTGTTATAACAAACAAGACTCTCACATTCGTTGTTATATCAAACAAGACTCTCACATTCGTTGTTATATCAAACAAGACTCTCACATTCGTTGTTATATCAAACAAGACTCTCACATTCGTTGTTATAACAAACAAGACTCTCACATTCGTTGTTATAACAAACAAGACTCTCACATTCGTTGTTATAACAAACAAGACTCTCACATTCGTTGTTATAGCAAACAAGACTCTCACATTCGTTGTTATAACAAACAAGACTCTCACATTCGTTGTTTAAAAACAAGACTTGTTATATCAAACAAGACTCTCACATTTGTTGTTATATCAAACAAGACTCTCACATTCGTTGTTATATCAAACAAGACTCTCACATTCGTTGTTATATCAAACAAGACTCGCACATTCGTTGTTATATCAAACAAGACTCTCACAATATCAAACAAGACTCTCACATTCGTTGTTATATCAAACAAGACTCTCACATTCGTTGTTATATCAAACAAGACTCTCACATTCGTTGTTATATCAAACAAGACTCTCACATTCGTTGTTATAACAAACAAGACGCATCGAGAAGATCAATGACAGAAATATTAGCAAGGACTAATGAGAGCTAATGACGCAGGTCACATTAAAAAAACATTGGACAATAATTACACAACAAAATAAAATATAAAAACAATAAACAAATTAACCAAAAAAACAGAAACATGAGCGATGAAATGAAGCTAAAATGAATGAAAATAGATACCAAAAAAATCTTTTTGAGATTAATGAGTTCAAAGCCACGTAACGTCACGCTCCAGTCTTCCCATCTGTAAATGGGTACCAGCCTATATACTTTAATTAGGGAAGGCATAGGTAGCGAGAAAGTGGTCTGGTCACTTAAACCTCAAGCTGAGACTTTGCATAGTGAAGTCTCCAACACTTTACTCCCCTATAATAATATCTCGGACCACCTTTAAAAAAAACAATGTCAGTGTAGGAAAAAAGACCTGGATATTATCAAAGTGATTGGGCAGCAGTAAACACATCAGCAAGAAGGTATTCAGACAGACTTAAATTACAACTTGTCCCACAGCTTTGATAATACCTACATGTGTTAAAATATCATCATTAACGTTTGTCCCACAACTCATAAGATATCGTATATGTTAAAATATCATCATTAACGTTTGTCCCACAACTCATAAGATATCGTATATGTTAAAATATCACCATTAACATTTGTCCCACAACTTAAAAGATATCCTATATGTTAAAATATCATCATTAACATCAACCTTTAACTCCCCAAGGAGTATAGACAGGCAACGAACGTAAGCCAAGACTTCCTGTCCTGTGCCATCTTAATCCTCTTCATGTCTGTTTCCAGTTCTCTTCTCCGTGTGTTCTTTTGTCTTCCTCTACGTCTTTTCCTGGAGATTCCAGATCAAGGCCTGTACTTTCTTTGTGTTGCTTAATTGACCTACCTGCCAGAGAACCTTCTTATTTGATAGCTGTATTTATTTTCTTTAGTTGACCTGTCCATGTGTTAGTTGAAGTGTTTTGTGGTTTTAAATCGCCTTCTACGGCATGCTTAAAGGGACAGTAGTCTCATTTTTTTAATGTTTCTTTAGAGACTCCCGGGTACTGCAAGGTGACAAACGCACATTACTTAATTAAGATCACCAAAACTTGTATTATAGAATTAGTCGGTGACCACACTCTAGCAAACTCTACCAAAACACCATCATTAGCAGGAACTACCAGTTCGTGAGGCACACCCCACACACAATTGAAATCACAGCCATGACCTTCAGCCAGACACAACTAAACTTACCTTACTATCTTCATACTAACTCTCTAGATCCGAGAATAACCCGTCTAGAAACTTCCACAGCACACATCTAACAGCGGCCTCTCTGCTATCCGCTTCTAAGAGACATTAACGCCATTTAGTTTCACAGAGCCCAGCTTCCAGGAGTTCACGTCTGCTTTGCGTCGAGTCCAGTACACTACTAACAATCCAATTATTCCAACACTCTCGTCTTCCCACATGACCTCTTTGCCTAAATCGCTTGATAATTCACTTCAGACCAGGTTACAAATTCACACCCGTCCACTCACAACATAAACTTAGTGTCGCAAACACTTCACAACAAAACTTAGTATTACTTATTTTAACTGTCGAAGTGTTGGTTGTGCTAGATCTGGTAACAAATGGACAAAAAACCGGATATTAAAGGGCCGGTGCTGTGGTATTTAGCGTATTAGGCAAACAGTAGATTTGTCGCCCTAGGAAAAATATTGAGCGCCTTAGACAAACAGTATATTCGGCTCCCTAGGCAAGCATGGTATTTAGCCCCCTAGGCAAACAGGGTATTTGGCGCCCTAGACAGACAGTATATTTGGTGCCCTAGACAGACGGTATATTTGGCGCCCCTCGATATATGTCGAGTTTGAACGAAAAGTTATAAATACCTAGCAACTAGCTGGTTTTTAAATCATTTCATTACATCTAGGACATGTTTATGGACGTTTGTGAGCGAAAAACAAATTTGTGAAGCTAAAATTGTGTGTTTTATATCCATTTCTATTCCTTTGTTTACATACAAAATGGATCGAGAATCTTCAGACCAATGACATATGTCGAGTTTGAACGAAAAGTTATAAATACCTAGCAACTAGCTGGTTTTTAAATCATTTCATTACATCTAGGACATGTTTATGGACGTTTGTGAGGGAAAAACAAATTTGTGAAGTTAAAATTGTGTGTTTTATATCCATTTCTATTTCTTTGTTTACATACAAAATGGATCGAGAATCTTCTTCTAAACACCTGCTTTCGGCTGAGCAAGCACGACGCTAATTTCTCAGTGGACAGAAGATAACTCGAGCGACACGGATTTTTAGAAGTTAGGTTTAGTAATTCCAATGAAGACATTGTAAAGACTTTGTGTCAGAATATTCATGAAAGTGATCATTCTGAGGGCGATGTCGATCAGCTGATTGAACTTGCATCAGGTAGGGCTGGTATAAAAAGAGCAAAACTTTCAGTCACTAAAGGAGAAGGATAAAGAGGCAAAAACACCATTGTGACCAAAAGTAAAGCTATGAGAACTGCCACAAGTCTAGAGGCAGGTGCATCCTCACAAGATGTCCCAGAGTGGTTAGAAATTGCTGAGGGGATGACACAAAATGCATTTCGATTTTGTCCAAAGAGAACACCAGGTGTGACTGAGGGGTTTGACCTGTCAACCCCATTGAAATGTTTCAGTGTTTTGTTTACAGATGAGGTTCAAGATTTCATGTTCCAGTGCATCAATGATTATACCAGACTCAAATCTATTCAAAATAACCCTGCGAAACAATATTCATTGTATTCTCGGTGGACCAAAGTCACACGCCATGAACTTGATAAGTTTATTGCTGTCCTAATAAATATTGGGATTCAGAAAAGACCATGCATTCGCAACTACTGGTCTACATCTGCAGAATTTTATACTCCTTGGTTTCTTCAAATGTTTTCAAGAAGTAGATTTGAAGCATTATATCATACAATGCTTCATGCCTCTGATGAAAATTCACAAGGAAAAGAAAAGATTTTATGAACATGTTGTTGCAAAAATTTCAGAGTGCCTTTTACCCATTCCAAAATCTCAGTTTGAATGAAGTGGTAATAGGGTATAAAGGCAGATGGCAATATAAGCAGTATAATCCAAGGTTTTCCTTGTATCTTCTCAGGCCAAAGTGGAAGCACATTATCAAACCAAAAATGATAGAATATAGTTGGTGTAAATAATATTAGTCATAGTTGTTTGGTATTTACAGAAATTTGTGGTGTAGGAAAAAAATCATATAAATTATATATCTGAAGTGATTGTGGTAAAATGTGTTGTGTTTCAAAATGGATGTGCACTGATATTCTGAGATTTTTCTGCTATGGATTAAACTGGAGCTGACATATGTGAGTACAGTTTATTTATCTTTTTTTCCAGTTATTTTTGATTAGGTCTACACTTCACATAACATGACAGACTCTTTCCCTACATCAAATAATTATCTACAGCATTTCACAAGATTCTTCAGTCAATTTCCCACATGTTGATGTATAACATCAATACCTAGTTAAATAAAATGTGTATCTACTGCCTGCTTTTAAAATATAACCTGAAGAGAAAAATTGCACACATTTTGAGCGGTTGTTTTTACAAACATATGTGGCTTTGAGAAAAAAAATCATAACAATTACATCTATGAAGTGATAGTGATAAAAGTTTCTAGATATGTTTCAAACTAAATGTGCACTGACATTCTGAACATTTTATTGCCATACATTAATTGGGAGCTGAAATATTTAAGTTTAAGTATGCAATTTTATTTTATTTTTTAAACATTTTTAAAATCAAGTCTACACTTCACAAGACATAACACACCTATTCATATCAATTAATTATATGAATCAATTCATAAGATTCTCCAGTCAATTTCACACATTTAAATGTATAACATAAACACCTAGTTAAATAATATGTGTATCTACTGCCTGTTTTTTTAATATAACCTGAAGAGAAAAATTGCACACATTTTGAGCGGTTGTTTTTACAAACATATGTGGTTCTGAGAAAAAAAATCATAAAAATTACATCTATGAAGTGATAGTGATAAAAGTTTCTAGATATGTTTCAAACTAAATGTGCACTGATAGTCTTAATATTTTATTGCCATACATTTATTGGGAGCTGAAATATTTAAATTTAAGTATACAATTTTATTTTATTTTTTAAACATTTTTAAAATCAAGTCTACACTTCACAAGACATAACACACATCTATTCATATCAATTAATTATATGAATCAATTCATAAGATTCTCCAGTCAATTTCACACATTTAAATGTATAACATTAACACCTAGTTAAATAAAATGTGTGTCTACTGCAGTTTTTTTAATATAACCTGAAGAGAAAAATTGCACACATTTTGAGCGGTTGTGTTTACAAACATATGTGGTTTTGAGAAAAAAATCATAAAAATTACATCTATGAAGTGATAGTGATAAAAGTTTCTAGATATGTTTCAAACTAAATGTGCACTGATATTCTTAATATTTTATTGCCATACATTAATTGGGAGCTGAAATATTTAAATTTAAGTATACAATTTTATTTTATTTTTTAAACATTTTTAAAATCAAGTCTACACTTCACAAGACATAACACACACCTATTCATATTAATTAATTATATGAAGCAATTCATAAGATTCTCCAGTCAGTTTCACACATTTAAATGTATAACACAACTACCTACTGAACTTATGTGTTTGTCCACTGTCTGTTTTTAAAACCTCACCTGTCTGAAAAAATTGCATCCATTTTCGGGCCTGGGTAAAACCCAAAAACAGCCTGGGGGGGGAGGGAATGAGCTAGACAGACAGTATATTTGGCGGCAAGGGCAAACAGGGTATTTAGTGCCATAAGTAAACAGCTGATTTGGCGCCTAATTTTAGCACATGAAATGTGCACATTACTCCGCTACAACAAATCTATGTACTCGATTGTGCTGTCCGTACATTTTGCCGCCCTAGGTGACCGTCCATGGTTAAACCGGCCATGCGTATTCATGCATCCCTATTGATATTTAGCATCTTATGACTGAGTAGAATTAAACAGGTAATTGTATAACAATGGTTAAAAATGAAACATATGAGAAAAAGAAACAGTTTATGCGCGGTAGCAAAAACATTATTTTTGTTCTACGGTACTTCCCTCACAATCTACTTTTTATTTCCTACAGTAACTTTTTTACAAAGTCTAATTTTTATCTGTTACACGAGATAGTACCTCTCTCACAGTCGACTTTCTATCTTCTACAATATCTCTCTTACGGTCTATTTTCTATCTTCTACGCTACAGTACCTCTCTCACAATCGACTTTCTATCTTCTACAGTACCTCTCTCACACAATCTACTTTTTATCGTCTACAGTACTTCTCTCACACAATCTAATTTCTATCTTCTACAGTACTTCTCTCACACAATCTACTTTCTATCGTCTACAGTACTTCTCTCACACAATCTACTCTTTGTCTTCTGTAGTACCTCTCACACAGTCTACTTTCTATCTTCCACAGTACCTCTCGCACAACTGACTTTTATATGTTGTACAGTACCTTGTCAAAGGCTAGCCTGATTTCTTTCATACGTTTAGTCAGATCCTGAACTCTAGTTAAGGCATATCTGAAGCCAAACACATTTTGTAGAGCTCTGTGGGAGGAAATGTCAGAGTATCAATTTTGTCTGGTGATAAATATGACCAATAACAGTTCAAATGTCAAGTCAGTCCTATTGTATGGCTGTGAAACATGGAGAACAGCAAACACAACAACCACGAAGTTACAGACTTTCATAAATGGATGTTAGCGTAAAATAGAGCAAGGCTTCGCACATGGCCTTGAAATAGAGGCAAAGAATAAGGCTTCAGAAACACACCATTAAACACAGCTAGGGGCGGTAAGCACGGGTCTGGCTATCAGTTGTAAAGAACCTTCAGCTCGATTTTAAAATGTAATAAATGAATCACCTAAATCATTCATCCATAATGAACAACTTGACAATCATTCATCCATAATGAACAACTTGACAATCATTCATCCATAATGAACAACTTGACAACCATTCATCCATATTGAACAACTTGACAATTATTCATCCATAATAAACAACTTTACAATCATTCATCCATAATGAACAACTTGACAATCCTTCATTCATAATTAACAACTTGACTATTATTCATCCATTATGAACAACTTGGAAATCATTCATCCATAATTAACAACTTGAGAACCATTCATCCATAATGAACAACTTGACGATAATTCATCCATAATTAAAAACTTGACAATCATTCATCCATAATGAACAACTTCACAATCATTCATCCATATGAACAACTTGACAATCATTCATCCATAATGAACAACTTGATAATCATTCATCCATAATGAATAACTTGACAATCATTCATCCATTATGAACAACTTGACAATCATTCATCCATTTGGAACAACTTGACAATCATTCATTCATAATGAACAACTTGACAATCATTCATCCATAATGAATAACTTGACAATCATTCATCAATAATGAACAACTTGACAATAATTCATCAATAATAAAAAAAACTTAACAACCATTGATCCATAATGAACAACTTGACAATCATTCATCCATAATGAAAAACTTGACAATCATCCATCTATAATGAACAACTTGACAATCATTCATCAATACTGAACAACTTGGCAATCATTCATCGATAATGAGCAACTTGACAATCATTCATTAAATATGAACAACTTGACAATCATTCATCCATAATGAACAACTTGACAATCATTCATCTATTATGAACAACTTGATAATCATTCATCCATAATGAACATCTTGAAAATCATTCATCCATAATGAACAATTTGACAATCATTCATCAATAATGAACAACTTGACAACCATTCATTCATAATGAACAACTTGACAATCATTCATCCATAATGAGCAACTTGACAATCATTCATCCGTTATGAACAACTTTACAATCATTCATCCATATTGAACAAATTGACAACCATTCATCCATTATGAACAACTTGACAATCATTCATTCATAATGAACAACCTGACAATCATTCATCCATAATGAACAACTTGACAATCATTCATCCATAATGAACATCTTGACAATCATTCATCCGTAATTAACAACTTGACAATCATTCATCCATTATGAACGACTTGTCAATCATTCATCCATAATGAACAACTTGACAATTATTTATCAATAATAAACAACTTGACAATCATTCATCAATAATGAACAACTTGACAATCATTCGTCAATAATGAACAACTTGAATAGATGGCGCACAATGATGAGAGTGAATTACTTGACAGCCAATGCTCCATTGGAAACTCGAAATCTAAACAGAAAAAATGTCTGACAATCAGATATTTTCTTTCTTGAGCCAAGTATGTGCCTTGGCTGATGTGAGCCCGCGTTGTTGTAGGTTGTCAGTGATGTTATAGAATGTCTGTGATGTTGTAGGATGTCTGTGTTGTTGTAGGATGTCAGTGATGTTGTAGAATGTCTGTGATGTTGTAGAATGTCTGTGATGTTGTACGATGTATGTGATGTTGTAGGATGTCTGTATTGTTGTAGGATGTCTGTGATGTTGTAGGATGTCTGTGTTGTTGTAGGATGTCTGTGTTGTTGTAGGATGTCTGTGATGTTGTAGGATGTCTGTGATGTTGTAGAATGTCTGTGTTGTTGTAGGATGTCTGTGTTGTTGTAGGATGTCTGTGATGTTGTAAGATGTCTGTGTTGTTGTAGGATGTCTGTGAAGTTGTAGGATGTCTGTGTTGTTGTAGGATGTCTGTGATGTTGTAGAATGTATGTGATGTTGTAGGATGTCTGTGATGTTGTAGAATGTCTGTGTTGTTGTAGGATGTCTGTGTTGTTGTAGGATGTCTGTGATGTTGTAGGATGTATGTGTTGTTGTCGGATGTCTGTGATGTTGTAGGATGTCTGTGTTGTTGTAGGACGTCAGTGATGTTGTAGAAAGTCAGTGATGTTGTAGGATGTCTGTTTTGTTGTAAAATGTCTGTGATCTTGTAGAATGTCTGTGATGTTGTAGGACGTCTGTGTTGTTGTAGGATGTCTGTGATGTTGTAGGATGTATGTGTTGTTGTCGGATGTCTGTGATGTTGTAGGATGTCTGTGTTGTTGTAGGGGGTCTGTGATGTTGTAGGATGTTTATGTTGTTGTAGGATGTCTGTGTTGTTGTAGGATGTATGTGATGTTGTAAGATGTCTGTGTTGTTGTAGGATGTCTGTGATGTTGTAGGATGTCTGTGATGTTGTAGGATGTCTGTGATGTTGTAGGATGTCTGTGTTGTTGTAGGATGTATGTGATGTTGTAGGATTTCTGTGTTGTTGTAGGATGTCTGCAATGTTGTAGGATGTCTGTGTTGTTGTAGAATGTCTGTGATGTTGTAGGATGTCTGTGTCGTTGTAGGATGTCTGTGATGATGTAGGATGTCTGTGTTGTTGTAGGATGTCTGTGATGTTGTAGGATGTCTGTGTTGTTGTAGGATTTCTGTGTTGTTGTTGGATGTCTGTGATGTTGTAGGATGTCTGTGATGTTGTAGGATGTCTGTGTTGTTGTTGGATGTCTGTGTTGTTGTAGGATGTATGTGATGTTGTCTTTCCATCTGTCTCTTGGTCTTCTTCGTGCTCTGAGCCCAGATCTTCTAGTGTTGCAGGCGAGTAGAGGTAAGTTATCGCGTTCCACTCTAATGAGATGTATATAACAATATACTGTCCGTTTGTACTCCAAACTCAGACAGTTACTTTTCCGAAAGAAAAAATTGTCATTAGAGAGTCTATCGCGTGCGAATCCAGAAACCTGATTTATGCTATCTCATGAGATGCCCAAATCATTTGATTATCTGCCTCTCTATATACGATGCAAGATGTAGTTCCCCCCCTTCCCCCCCCCTTCTCTCCCCCCCCCCCATTTTTCGGATGTCGTTTCTCATTCTGTCTCTTTTCAAATCCATCATGAGAGCAGATTATTTGCCACCCTAATTTAGTTATGTTCCTGAATAATTATTTAACATCATATGTAGGTTTTAAAGATAACTTTGTCCTGTTTAGTATTAATTATGAAAAGATACTGTAAATCTGTGTAACTGTTATTGTACAGTTAATATGTGTAAACGTTATTGTACTGTTACAATGTTGGGATTTTATTTTATTGTATTTTATTTTACCTCTACACCTCACGGTAGAAGGGGAACGACTAAGTAAGTAAGTATTTTATTTTGTTATTTTATTATTTAAGTAGTATTTAAGATACACGTGAGAATAAATGGATTCAGTATGGAAGACGAGAGAAAGGGAGAGCAGAATGTTAGATAGGCCTGCGTGCTCAATTCTAAACCCTTTAGGGAAAAAAGGTTCGTTCTTTCATTCGTTCGTTCTTCTCGTGACATTAATTGCATTTTCTTAAACATCTCATCTCACAGGAAGAGATTTTCCTCTTCTGTGCTTTGGTCAGTGGCCATGTTTGACAATGATAAGAAAGAGTTGGTAAGAATATACTATTTATCAGTTCAATTAGTTCCCATGCTGATATTCTGATGACTGACTAATGATGACAGTTGGTAAGTTCTGGCTTTTTGACATCTTATTGCAGTCTCTCTGACAAGTCTTTAATTTATAGTAAAAATACTTCCTAGATGTTGTCACCGTGTGCGGAGCACAGGCGTTTTTTTTTAAATTATAAATATTAAAAATAATGAAATGAGGACACAGACGGAAACATATGTATATCAGTTAGTGGTTATGTTAAATAAAAATGTAAGCGACGTGACGGTACAAAGTACAGACCTTTGAAATGCAATGTATGACAATGACGAATGAATAAGTTTTGTACTTAATGACTGAAACAGTTTATGTCAGTAGTGGTTCTCATAATGTGATGGCAAAGCCTTTAGTTAAAGATAGTGTTAGTACCTCAAATAAACTGAGAACCCTTTTAAAGAACTTAAATCATAAGCTGAATATGCTTGGCTAGAATTAAGCGGACTCAATGTCTGTCGTCAGGCAGAATCACGTGACAATCGTTAGAAAAAGGAAAAAAAAAAAACTAAGGTAGTAGGTTGATCAGGTTAGAGAGATCAGACCGAGAGCAACTGCCGACTAGAGCAGACCAGATTTTGTAGAAGTAGAAACATCTTTTAGACCATAAGAATTACTGAAATTGTTAGTAAGAAACATAACGAATAAAGAACCTCTCAATTGACAACAACTCTTCAACATTCAGCTCCTAGTCATCGGCGCCAGTCTTTATTTCCAAGGAGAGTTAATTTGATAACTAGTGCCTGCTTTTAACAGAACGTTTACAATAACCTTGCAACAGTTAACGAACCATTTCTTATCGACTAGTCGTAGACACCGTGGTACCACAATTCTCTAAGTCAGAAGGAAGATAACAATAATATCTGCGGGAAAGAGAAACTGTAACAGCTTACTTCCCCTTAAAAACTGCTGTAGCCATTTATTAAGGACGAAGACAGTACAGTTCTTCATTTTGAGAAGTTATTGATTTATTTCCAAGCTATTGTCAAATGTTGCTGTAACACGACGATGTCAGAAATTAGCAGAGATTTAACACCAAGAAACAGGCCTTAAAACGTTTTCCTGGATTTATTTCAACACAGTTCCTGTATATTATGTGGTGACGTTTAATGATACATGTCGTCTACGCTTCAGTTGTTATCAGTCGTAACCGTATATGTGCCTGTGATGTTGAAGTTTTCATTTTGGTTATTTGTGATGTTAAACAGTCGAGCTTAGGAACGTTTTCCTGATGTAAAGACTTTTATTACCTGCCAATAAAGAAAAGATACTCGACCACAAAAACTAACTAAGTAGAAACAGCTGGAGAATTAGAGACCAGAACTTAACAAAGAAAAGACATAAACAGCAAAGAATAAAATTGTCAATCAAAGAATTAATTCTTCTCCAACATTAAGTGCCAAGAAACTCCAATCAACACCAACACGTGGCAGCATTCTCATCCGGGAGAACGAGCTTGCTGGGTTGTCCTATTACACACAACGCTAGAGATTCCACACTACGATCAAAACACGTGCCTCGCCATTAAATAACAATTCAATACACAACGCTAGAAACAAACATTACAAAATAGTACGAAAAAACATTCTCAAACAATTGAAAATTGAAACCATCAACAAACAAATAACGAGTGGCGCTGCCACAATATTTGATCTCTGAAACCTGCTTAAGCCTGAGGTTTTAGACATGTATGTCATATGGGCTTCATCATCTGCTAATCTTCAAAGTTTCCGTTATTGACGCGTTGATTTTCATTACTTACGTTCTTTCTAGGGCCATAACTACAATGGGCCACCTTGCAAGACGCCTGCGCCAAAGTATTCCTGTACTTTTACATCGCTAGTGTCTGTAGCATAATGTGTTTTCCACCATTGCTCCAGAAATTTGTTGTTACTTCACGGCACACATTGGCGCCCATCAGTGCTCCGGAAATTTGTTGTTACTTCACGGCACACTTAGGCGCCCATCAGTGCTCTGGTAATTTTTTTGTTACTTCACTGCACACTTAAGCGCCCATGAGTGCTTCGGTAATTTTTTTTTGTTACTTCACGGCACACTTAAGCGCCCATGAGTGCTCCGGAAATTGTTTGTTACTTCACGGCACACTTAGGCGCCCATCATTGCTCCGATAATTTGTTGTTACTTCACTGCACACTTATGCGCCCATCAAAATTCCGTGACACACTAAAATTGTTAAGTAAGTGGGTATGGTAGTAGCAAAATTTGTCTCCAATACGACTGTACATCGATTACTGCAAAGCGATGGTGTCGCTATAAATATCACACCACGGCGAGCGAGAAGGGTTGCAATGTTTAACAATATGATCACCTTGTTGGTACTGTGTTTAGTTCCAACTTTTGAATGATGTTTTAACGACCAAGATAGACGAATAGCAGAAAGACTTATATGTTTCGATTCTGGGAGATTGCCTCTATATTGACATATATGTATTATAGCTGGAATGGTTTCGGAACGGAAGATATGGTAAGTTGAATACAATAAATTGTCAGTTGATAGGGTCACTACACACTTTCGAGAAATGTAGGAGAACGTTACATGGTTGGACGAATAAGACAGTAAGATGGAATGGTATCTCTGGACTGTCCGGTTCTAACGAAATCTAAATGGACAGAATCGGATGGACAGAAGTCTAGATAAACGAAGGAAGAGGTAGAACAGTTTATATATAAGTCAAAATCTCATTCATCTTGCGAATAAATTTAGCAGACCTAACACGCCTGTGACGTCATGCTCTCTCAGCGAAACGTGTTGGCCAATAAAAATGGGAGCGCAATTTTAACAAGGGACACTGAAAAACGTTTTGAAACAGACTGGACGCAGAGTTGCCACTACGCCTTTGCCATCTACAGATGTGTGCAGCCTGCCAAGCCATTAATGCCCAGTATTGATTTCTGAAGTTTGAGGGTAAACTGAATTATAAAAACAATCATGTATATATTTCATTTATTACAGGATTATTTTGTGATGAATATTATTTATGTGTTGATGCTAGGAATTCACTCGTGTGTTACCGGGGCCCGAAAGGGGAACAAAAATAGTTACACTGTTCCCTACCATGTATGTCGTAGAAAGCGACTAAGGAGGGTTTGGCATGGGCCTGGTTACCCCTTCCTGTTAAAAAAATTAAACCACAAAAAACTTCAACAAACATGGACAAGTTAATTATGGAAAATAAAACACAGCCGTCCAAGACATGGGAAGGTCCTAACGCAGGGAGGCGTATGATGCAACACAGAGAAAGCCGAAAGGAGTCTGTGTTACTGACTAACCTTCTTTCTTCTAGGAGAACCTCCAGATTTGGCGCCTGGAATGTTCTGACATTGAACGAACAAGGGAAAGCGGCACAGGTAGCAACAGAAACGTGTGTATATACAATCGAGGTTCTGGGACTGTGTGAAACAACGTGGAAGGGGATAGACCAGAAGAAACTCATCACAAGTGAATTGGTGCTGTCCTCGGGACATGAAGACGAAAGTTCACACTACAGTGAAGGGGTAGCTCTTATGTTATCTAAAGAAGCACAGAAAACAATCATTGAATGGGAAGCCGTTGGACCCAAACTAATAACAGCTACTTTTAAAACATTTTTAAAAAAAAATAAATGCAAATGTCATCCAAAGTTATGCACCAACGAATGACAAAAAAGAGTCTGTGAAAGAAGCATTTTATACTAGAATGCAGGAATTTACTTTCTTATCACAAGAAGAAACATCACAATTGTGATGGGTGATATGAATGTAAAGATGGGTACAGTCAACATCATCGGAAAACATGGGCCAGGAATAATGAATGAAAATGGGGAACTATTCTCAAACTTCTGTGCTTCGAATCAACTGGCAATAGGAGGAAGCTTGTTTCCACATAAGAGAATACACAAGGCAACATGGATATCACCAGACCTTAGAACAGAAAATCAGATTGATCATATATGCATAAACAAGAAGTTTAGATCACCATTGCAGGATGTAAAGGTATATAGAGGAGCAGATGTGGCATCAGATCACCACCTTCTGATAGCCAAAGTAAAAATGAAACTCAAGAGATATGCAACAATGCAAAATTATAGACAACAATTTAATGTAGGACATCTAAGAAATCAAGAAACAAGAGACACATTTGCGGTGACAATATCCAACAAATTCCAAGTGCTCCGACAGCTGGAAGATGTAGAGAATACAAAAGACTACTGGCAGCAAATCAAAACGGTAAGGAATGAGATGTGTGAAGAAATACTGGGAAAAAGGGAATGACAACAAAAATCATGGATAACAACAGAAACCACCAATAAGATAAAAGACAGAAAAAACAAGAAAGCAGATTAAACACACGCAAAACCAGAAGTGCCAAAGCCAATGCTCAAGAAGTGTACACAGAAGCAAACAAAGAAGTATCAAAAGAGACAAGAGGAAGTATATTGAGGAGTTGGCAAGAGAGGCAGAAAATGCTGCAGCCAAAGGAAATATGAGAGAACTATATAACAGAACAAAGAAGCTAACAGAGAAATACAAGCAAACAGGTTGCCTCATAAAAAAACAAGAATGGAAAACTTCTCAGCAATTTACAAGATCAAATGAAGAGGTGGACGGAATATTTTGAGGACTTTCTCAGTAGACCAGCTCACAAAACCCATCAGACATCCAGCCAGCAGAAGAAGGGCAACAAATTAACGGTGTGTTGCACCCCCGTAAAGATACGCCCATGGAAAGTCATGTGATATCGCCAATCACTGATAACGTATTGGTTTGGTGGATACGGTAAGGTGTCTTATTGATTATCTGCTAACGTTACTTTTGTGTTGTGGATCTGGTAATGTCTACAGTTGATACATACACATCCGCCACACAGGCAAACACTGTAGAAGTCTACTGGTAAGCGATGAACAGGTTCTCGATATAAATAGGCCACGCCCACTCCGGGGCTATTTCTAAATACGTGTTAAGTTCCCTGTCACACTTGTAATATTAAGTGCGTGTGTTGGTTTAGTCGTTTACACCACAGGTACGTACACAAGAGTCATGGATGGTTGTAAACGACTGGTGACATTTCATATGGGTTTATTCACGTCACAACACATTGATGAAATACACATAGAATACCGTTCACAGCACAACACAAGATATAAAGTACCACATAATAACTGCGCACTCGGCAGCTACAATGATATCATAATACATGGCCTAGAGTACTCATATTAAACTCAGCGTTCTAAAGAATCCTCAATAACAATCCTCTCACGGAGCTATCATGATTCATGGCCTAAAGTACTCTTATTAAACTCAGCGCTATAAAGAATCCTCAATAACAATCCTCTCACAGGAGCTATCATGATTCATGGCCTAAAGTACTCTTATTAAACTCAGCGCTATAAAGAATCCTCAATAACAATCCTCTCACAGGAGCTATCATGATTCATGGCCTAAAGTACTCTTATTAAACAAGACTCCTCACACAGGAGATAATGGCCTTTAAAGACTGCACACTGCAGTTATAAACATTTCCACAATAATCAAAACTGCAGTTTCATACTACGCTGTACCCACAGCGAAAAATCCGTCGACATTTTAAATTCAGCACTGTACAGGCATTTCACACTTCCCAAAAACACTGTCTTCCTACCCGGTCAAAACGCCCGGAACACTCTCCCTAGATAACACACTCGTCCCGCTCAAAAGCAGACACGAGACTTTCTCACTGTTCACACAACACAAACAATTGCGGGCTAGCAGCGAGCTTCTCTCACCCAACTCAAAACAATACAGAATAACTATATCAGCGCTTTTCACGCTGTCTGTAATCTGTCTCTCGAAACTATCACGAGATACTCTCTAAATAATTCGATAGCTAACAAGCAACTAAGTGCTATAACTCAAAATCTATTTCAACTACTAACATACTCCAGTTTACTTCCCCTTACACTAAAACTGTTCGTTACATCTTACCTCACCCCCAGAGAAAAAAATTGATTCTATCAATTTTTTGACAAATACATTCCCCAAAACCAAAAAAAAAGATTAAGAGGACAATGAATCTCTAACATATGCGTATAAGAATTACCTTAAGTTAAGTTAAAATAAGACATCTACAAAATATAAGCATTAAGTGAAATGTAAAAATGAAGTATCCAATGTAATCAATTAAGCATACCAAAAATAATGCATTACAAAACCAAGTTAAGTGAATACAGCACAACTAAATAGGAAACAACCGATAGTAAAAGAAAAGACAAGATCAAGCAAACGAAAAATGATCCGTAATAAAGGTAAGTATGAAATCAGAATATGAGGAAAAAAACAATAATATTACATTCAAACAATTTGTTATATGTAAAATAATTACAAATATCACAAGTAGCTACACTATATTAAGTTATACCATTAAAGTAACAATACATAGAATGAAAGTATAAGAAGCGAAAGAAGAAGTATACAAAGAAAATGAAGTGAAACGTAAATAAAGCACGAAATGTAAACAAAATATGAAACCATACTGAAAAGACAATAGAAAAGAAGGAATGGAATGAAGGATAATCAACAGAGACAGATAGAAAGCAAAAGGTATGAATATAGAGAACGTTGGTAAAAATATATACTAATAACTATTTAGATCAACAACGTATTTCAAAATAAATACAAACACGATCGAAAAGCACAAAAGAAAATAACAAAGTATTCTTATACTAATACTACAAAAAAAATAGTTTATAACTAAACAAAACATAATCAGTAATTTAAACAAGTTATCCAAGTTATACATAATCAACAATAAATTATCGACACCACACAAAAAAGTAATAGCATTGCTATAACCAAGTTCGAACAACGCACAATCAAGCGCTAATACAACATAACATCCAAAAAACAAAAAAAACTTCTTTAAAGAACTAACATTATTCTACAAATCAAACATAGCACATAGTCAAACGCTAAGCACACACAAAACCAAAAATAAAAAATTACAATGTCTGGGAAAAAATATTTTCCAAAAAATACAGTACAAAAATATTTCGTAATGCTAAGTTACATAAAAATAGTATTTTAATTAAATTAATTCAAATCTATAATTAACAAATTAACAAAAAAACTAGCTTTAGCAAAAAAGAGACATATAACAATTCCTGCATCTAAGCAAACACTAAACAACCCGTGTAAGTTTTTCAAAAATACGTCACAGAGAAACACATAGAAAAAACACACTATTACCAAAATACAAGTTTGCAAATATATGAAAACAACGTAATGTATGTTAAGCAAGTGCTTAAATCAGATCTCTAGATTTCTCAATCAAATAACAATATCAGCAAACGCTGTTAATTTTCTCTATATAGTTCAATTTAAACTTTTAAATATTTTCGGCTGACAATCACGTTCAGCTTAGCTACAGTGTTATTCAGTTAATAATTTATATCTATCTCCACCTGATATATTAAAAGTAATTATTGTAACATTACAACTAATGAGTATGTGCATAGGGCTGGCAAACTCACCATGTACAAAACTATTCTACCCAACACATCTGTAAAACAAAACCCAAAAAAAAACTGCAAGTTCTACACCAGAGTATAAAAAATAGGCATAAGTTTGTAACCAGTAAGGTTAAATATAAATCTGCTCATTGCATTCATGAATAGTAAACAACACGTCACTACCATCTAACACACTACATATTATCCAAAACACAATAGTATAAAAATAGCATCGAAATGAACTAATTTATAATTAAAACAGTCATACATATAAAAAAAAAACAATAGACATCAAATGATGCGTAAAGATGATGATCATAATATAACAACCTATAATGATCTATGCAATAGAATACATTAACATCTACTGTCCTAATAAACAAACAAAACAAAAATCAAACGCAAACAAAAATCTCCATAGGTCTTGCCGACATCTCATAAACACTAGGGGTAAAACGTCGAATCATGGTTAGCACGCTGATATGTTCTGCTTGAGAAAACACTCGCTCGGGCACAATGTTGACCTATATTCTTGCCGCTACCGTAAACAGCCGTTAACGTAAACAGGAGCGCTGACCCATATCAAGAAGTCGCCTCTGTTAAAAAAATACAAATGAAAATTCCATTTTAATGAATGGTGAAATTTACTACGAACAACGGAGAGGTTAAACAAACAATTACCCCGCACTGTGGTTCGTGTGGAAATCTGGTCACCCCACGATGTCATCGACTCTTCGTTTCAGTTCACAACAATGTGCCGCTCTTTCAAAATCAGAAACATAACAAGCAGTAGTATTTGTGACATCATTATCATTGCTACTTTGCTTAATAACAATGCTTCTAGGCTCATGTCGAGCAAAATTAGCATAATTGCTCTTATTATTCGTCGTTTGATCAAAATATTTTGATCATCATTTCCTCTTTGTTTGAGACTATTATTATGTCTATAATCCCAGTTAGACTTGTTATGATTAACGTTTCTACTCCGCACAAAAAAATCTGTCAGAAAAATTATTGCACGATTGAAAACTCTTCTTGTATTTGTCTGTACCATTATTTTCAAAATTCTGAGAATTAAACTGTTGAGATACATTAACTTGTCTCTTATCTCTCTGAGAAGGAAAATTATTATCATATGAATTTCCTTGGTACTTTCTAACCTTAGAAACATCTCTCCTACAAAAACTCTTTCCATTCTTTTCTTTGACAATATGCTTGTTTGCAGTATCATCTGCAGGTCTATAAGTATCT
The DNA here is from genome assembly GCA_024509875.1 of Oreohelix idahoensis. Taxonomy (NCBI): domain Eukaryota; kingdom Metazoa; phylum Mollusca; class Gastropoda; order Stylommatophora; family Oreohelicidae; genus Oreohelix; species Oreohelix idahoensis. Next base: position 234,218 of record JAMPIV010006963.1, on the reverse strand, counting down.
TTATAGTTACGCCTATAATGGGTTTCATCCTTGGAACCACTACTTATAACTTTATCCCTTGATATCATCTTCTTAGAACTTCCAAAATCAGTTACTCGTTTAATCTTTGGGCTTTTAGCTTGAAATCTATAAGGACTGACCGTTACCTTATCATTCTCTCTATTACACTTCCGCCAAGATTCGTTGCTATTGGAAGCAGAATCAAAAGACCTTCGAAAGTTATATTTTCCTCGAAAAGATATTTGTCTATCATATCTAACCTTTCTATCCGCAATGATTGTATAGGGCTGGATCTTTGCTTTTTTAACCTGTTGGTAAACAACTTTCTGTCTAGCATTGTCCACATTTACAGAAGACCATATTCCGCTGTTTAAAATAACATCGAGTAGACCCTGTACCCTTTTTGTACTTTCTGCAATTTCAACATTTTTTTGTGAAATTTCTTCACTTAATTTCCTATTTAATTTGTCAAATGTCAAAACTTTACTTCTCTCCTCTGTTAACAATCTCTCAATTTTAATCATCTCCTCTCTCTGAGTCGTTAACTCTTCTAATTTGTCTTTCTCATCCTTTTCCTTATTTGCTCTAGTTTGACATGTTTCATTACCTAATTTCTCACATTTCTTATCCTGAACTTTTAATTTATCATGTATATCTTTCTTTTCTTTCAGTTGGCAACAGATAATATCATTATCCTCCAACACCTCATGAAGCATATTTATGTAAGTCTCTTCACGAACATTGCTCTCAATCTTTAATATGTCATACATTTCTTTTTTCTCTTGAACTTCCTGTCTGAGATTACCAACTTCGTCATCTTTGTCTTTCACCCGAATTTCCAACTCTTTGTTTTTGTTCAATGCTTCATCTAACGCCGCATGTACTTTAGTAAGTTCCGTGTTTGACTTATCTAACTCATTTGCGAGTTTAGAGACTGTTTCGTGTAGTTTACTCACTTCAGTAGTAACTTTTAAACAATTGTCCCTTTCCCGTAGGGCACTCTGTTTGTTGACTTTTATTTGTTTCTCACTTCCTAATTCCTTTTTCTGCTCATCAGGAATACCGTTGTGGATCTTTTTGAATATATTTTGCATTATCTGTCCGTGTTCAAGTTCAATATATTGTTGTAAAAACACACGAAGGTGCTGTAGCAAATCAATCAAATCCTTAGCCATTATTGAATTACAAAGAAGCTTAAAGTTATGTTCAGCAAATAACTTTAGGGATACTGACACATTAACCAACAAATCGTCCATGATCCATACTCCAAGTCTTGGACCTCTCAATCCCTTTTCATCTCTACCTATTAACAATGCACTCTCCAACATAGGCCTTATATCTGCAGGATTATTATCAAAATCCATGGTGATTCAATCAACTCTCTATCCTTCACAGTTATATAACTATATATCTATATCAGTATAATTATTAATGTCGCAAGTTTATGTTTCAAGAAGTTCTGACAATTACCCTTCCATTTCACACAGTTCAGTATGTATACCAAAAATATTATTCATAACTTTGTATCATCAATTCCTCTTCCATCTGAGGGAAGTCATCCTATATCATACAACCATCAATACTTAGCATCAATACTAAATCCTAATAATATGTCTATATAGAATTAGACAACAAAAACAACAGATTTCAACAGTATAGGAGATGCAAAGCACAGGAAGGCTCGTTGACATAGTTAAGGCGACACAGTTCACACCACAAACAAAACTACTTATCTTGAATGAAAACTCTTCTGTTCCTTTCCGTTAACACCCTGGATATCACAAAGTTCAATGGTAAAACAATCGACAACAGAAAGGCATTGGAACTTGACACCTTGATTCCGCTCAGGTCCTCGATTCAGCACGCTACGTGCTAACACACCGCACAGGAAAGCAGGAAATGGGTCACCGTCTGTCAATTTCGTTGAAAGAAGGTACACCACTCGTTCATACTGCCAGATGATTACTTGTACTGGTATACAGACGCCACTGTATATCATGACATCTCATAATCTTGAGTAATAAATTTCTTGACTTGCGAGTTGCGACTTGCGACTTGAGTTAACAGTTCCCAGTTTAACTGATACTGAATAAGTTTTCCCTGGGCCTGGATACAGCTCTCAAATGTGATGTCTGTCTTTCATATACTAACGCCACTCAGGCTACACGCTAACACTTGTGAATTAATATCACGCGAATTTCGCGGGTGTCTGATCCTATAAAACTAGCACACCACTGTTGCAAATAGGGTGGCCAGCTTGTACGTTTTGCAATAGGTGATAGTGAGTGCGTGTTGGAACCGACACTCACAACACAGGATATGAAATATTAATAGAAGGCCATTCACACTACAACACAAGATATAAAGTACCACATAATAACTGCGCACTCCGCAGCTACAATGATATCATAATACATGGCCTAGAGTACTCATATTAAACTCAGCGTTCTAAAGAATCCTCAATAACAATCCTCTCACAGGAGCTATCATGATTCATGGCCTAAAGTACTCTTATTAAACTCAGCGCTATAAAGAATCCTCAATAACAATCCTCTCACGGGAGCTATCATGATTCATGGCCTAAAGTACTCTTATTAAACTCAGCGCTATAAAGAATCCTCAATAACAATCCTCTCACAGGAGCTATCATGATTCATGGCCTAAAGTACTCTTATTAAACTCAGCGCTATAAAGAATCCTCAATAACAATCCTCTCACAGGAGCTATCATGATTCATGGCCTAAAGTACTCTTATTAATCAAGACTCCTCACACAGGAGATAATGACCTTTAAAGACTGCACACTGCAGTTATAAACATTTCCACAATCATCAAAACTGCAGTTTCATACTACGCTGTACCCACAGCGAAAAATCCGTCGACATTTTAAATTCAGCACTGTACAGGCCTTTCACACTTCCCAAAAACACTGTCTTCCTCCCCGGTCAAAACGCCCGGAACACTCTCCCTAGATAACACACTCGTCCCGCTCAAAAGCAGACACGAGACTTTCTCACTGTTCACACAACACAAACAATTGCGGGCTAGCAGCGAGCTTCTCTCACCCAACTCAAAACAATACAGAATAACTATATCAGCGCTTTTCACGCTGTCTGTAATCTGTCTCTCGAAACTATCACGAGATACTCTCTAAATAATTCGATAGCTAACAAGCAACTAAGTGCTATAACTCAAAATCTATTTCAACTACTGACATACTCCAGTTTACTTCCCATTACACTAAAACTGTTCGTTACACGGTGAAAGACCAACGAAGGAAGAAATAAAGAAAGCCATAAAGCTTCTATGAGATGGTAAAGCGGCATGACCAGGTGGCATTTCAACAAAGGCCCTCAAAGCAGATATCGACACTGCTACAGAGATGTTATATAAATTACTTGGTAAAGTCTGGGATGTTGTGTTAGAACAAATAATGGGAATACAGAATGGTTTACAGTAGAAACAGGTGTGAAACAAGGCTCTATTATGTCACCACTACTTTTTGGAATAGCTATTGATTGGGTTATGAGAAACTATACCCACAATGAACAATTAGGTATAAAATGGACAAATGGAAAATTCCTGGGGGACCTGGATTTCGCAGATGATTTAGCATTCTTAAGTTAAACACCCAGACAATCCCAAGAAGCAGTAAATAATTTATGTCATCTCTCGGTTTAAATAGGTCTCCAAATAAATACCTCTAAAACTAAAGCTATGAACTTTTCTAACGAGACCTTTGATATCATCTTGAACGGGGAAAAACTACAGAAAGTTGAAAGTTTCAATTATTTAGGCAGTAAAATGACTCAGGATGGTGACACAACAAGAGAAATCTATACTAGAATTGCTTTGGCAGCTAGCGCCTTCAATAGATTATCTAACGTTTGGAAATTACGATCATTGAATATACATACCAAGCTTCGTCTGTTTAATTCAAATGTTATCTCAGTGTTAACATACGGTTGTGAGAGTTGGAAAATAACAAAATCATTGGAGAAAAAGCTGAATACATTCGAGAACAAATGTCTTAGAAAACTCATGAACATCAGTTGGAAAGAATTCAAGACTAATCGACAAATAAGAGAAGACTCTAGGCAGAAATATGTCTCCGACTATATAAGGAAAAGACGATGGTCATATACCGGTCATGTCCTACGAATGCAAAACAACAGAATACCACTACAGGCGCTCACTTGGGTTCCTGAGGGTAAGCGGAAAAAAGGAAGACCAAAAGAAACACTCAGAAGAACAATAATAAGAGAAGGAAGAACGTTGGGCCTAAATAATGTGCAAGAGCTAAGAGGAGTGGCGTCACAACGAACAACCTGGAGAGCACTGGTTTCTGCCTTATGCGCCGTGTTTGGTGCTTAAAGAATTTATTATTATTATTATTAAAGTCTGGGAAAAGGAAGAGATACCAGCAGTAGAATGGAAGGAAGGATAACAGGTTAAGTTGCCAAAGAAGGGAAATTTACGAGAGTGCACAAATTGTAGAGGAATAATGTTACTATCAGTGCCAGGAAAAGTATTAAACAGGATTATCCTCGCGAGATTAAGTGTCCATAGACAAGAAACTGAGATGAACAAGCAGCTTTTCGGCAAAACAGGTCGTGTACAGACCAGATAGCCACTTTGAGAATAATAGTTGAACAAAGTCGAGAATGGAATTCACCACTACACATTGGATTTGTGGACTACGAAAAGGCATTTGGCAGCGTAGACTAACATAATAACCGATGTATGTTACGTCGGTCGGTCTCATTCAAAACAGTAACTCGCGCCAGAAAAAAAGTGCGCAACGCAGGGTGTGCAACTTGCGCGGCGTGGGTGTTATTTAAAACAAATACTTTAGTTTTTTTAAAAATTCTTTCACGAAATGTAGGAGTTTTCCTTCCTGAACCTGTTTTCGGACACGGCCAGGTCTAATGTCGCCCTCACCCGATGTACAAATCATGAACACTTGAAAGTTTTTGTTAAAACCACTTATTATCAGGGAACACTCTTTGAAAACAATCCACGCAATTTCACACGAAATGTTGTCATCAAAGAATTTTTTAATTGAATCTAAAATAACATAATTCTCGCCGTGTGTACGTTGATCACATCTGAGGAATGCAACCGTGTTAAAAAATTGTATTGTTTCCATTGTATATACTTTCGAGAAATTAGTTACAATCAACAACAAAAAGCGTTCAAAAGACGGTGTTCATGAACAGTTTGATTACACTGTATAATGGAAAGAAACTAAAAACACTCTAGGAATGTACATCTATCTGCTCATCTGGTAACGGAAACTGCACACTATAATTAAAAACACGTCAAGTTTGAAGGGTTCTTGCTAGTTTCATAATATTTTGGCATGACATATCACTATGTATACCACTATGTAGTGTCTTGTTCCTGGTTGTTACACACACACACACTAGTAACGGTGAGCTGTATCGCGTGAGTAAAATTGCCAGTCTCGCTTGTTTTTCACTTTTCTATTCCCCGACGAGCATATGTCTTCAAAACACACGTGCCAGATCGTCCTGTCCCACGCCATCAGGTCAAGGTCTTTTTATGTCTTGTCCGTGACCTTCATGCCTGTCTCCAGCTCTCTTCTCTGTGAGGTCTTTGTTCTTCCCCTACCTCTGTTACCTTGGGAATTCCAGAACACGGACTGATCTTTATTTGTGTTGCTTCGTGCGCCTCCCTACCAGAGGACCTTCTCCTGTCTTAGATGTCTATGTTCTTTCGTTGACCTTTAGATTGTTTGTTGAGGTGTTTGTTGAAGTGTGTGTTGAAGTATTTGTGATTTTACATTTCTACAGGATGAATTAACTGGCCTCGTGCCCACCTTCCTTGGTCGCCTATTACGAGTTGCATGATAGGTCACAATGTTACTATTCTTTACTCCATATCGGACCCTGTTAACACGAAGTAACATCACTGTTAACACGAAGTAACATCACGTTTAACACGAAGTAACATCACTGTTAACACAAAGTAACATCACTGTTAACACAAAGTAACATCACTGTTAACACAAAGCAACATCACTGTTAACACAAAGTAACATCACTGTTAACACAAAGTAACATCACTGTTAACACAAAGTACCATCATTGTTAACACAAAGTAACATCACTGTTAACACAAAGTAACATCACTGTTAACACAAAGTAACATCGCTGTTAACACAAAGTAACATCACTGTTAACACAAAGTAACATCGCTGTTAACACAAAGTAACATCACTGTTAACACAAATATGCATCACTGTTAACACAAAGTAACATCACTGTTAACACAAAGATGCATCACTGTTAACACAAAGTAACATCACTGTTAACACAAAGTAACATCACTGTTAACACAAAGTAACATCTCTGTTAACACAAAGATGCATCACTGTTAACACGAAGTAACATCACTGTTAACACAAAGTAACATCACTGTTAACACAAAGTAACATCACTGTTAACACAAAGTAACATCACTGTTAACACAAAGTAACATCACTGTTAACACAAAGTAACATCACTGTTAACACAAAGTAACATCACTGTTAACACAAAGATGCATCACTGTTAACACAAAGTAACATCACTGTTGACACAAAGTAACACCACTGTTAACACAAAGTAACACCACTGTTAACACAAAGCAACATCACTGTTAACACAAAGTAACATCACTGTTAACACAAAGTAACGTCACTGTTAACACAAAGTAACATCACTGTTAACACAAAGTAACATCGCTGTTAACACAAAGTAACGTCACTGTTAACACAAAGTAACATCACTGTTAACACAAAGTAACATCGCTGTTAACACAAAGTAACATCACTGTTAACACAAAGCAACATCACTGTTAACACAAAGTAACATCACTGTTAACACAAAGTAACATCACTGTTAACACAAATATGCATCACTGTTAACACGAAGTAACATCACTGTTAACACAAAGTACCATCACTGTTAACACAAAGTAACATCACTGTTAACACAAAGTAACATCAATGTTAACACAAAGTAACATCACCGTTAACACAAAGTAACATCACTGTTAACACAAAGATGCATCACTGTTAACACAAAGTAACATCACTTAACACAAAGATGCATCACTGTTAACACAAAGTAACATCAATGTTAACACAAAGTAACATCACTGTTAATACAAAGTAACATCACTGTTAACACAAAGATGCATCACTGTTAATACAAAGTAACATCACTGTTAACACAAAGATGCATCACTGTTAACACAAAGTAACATCACTGTTAACACAAAGTAACATCACTGTTAACACAAAGTAACACCACTGTTAACACAAAGTAACATCACTGTTAACACAAAGTAACATCACTGTTAACACAAAGTAACACCACTGTTAACACAAAGTAACATCACTGTTAACACAAAGTAACATCACTGTTAACACAAAGTAACATCACTGTTAACACAAAGTAACGGGAGCCGCGCTGGTGTAATGGCTACAACGTTGTACTGGCGACCAGGTGTTCATGGTTCAAACCCGGCCGTCGGCGTTTGAAGAAATGTTTACGACCGGAAATTTGACTGAATAATCTGAACGGCTCCTGCACATAAATCCCGTGTGGATGGGAAGGAGCGAAGCTCCTGACCGGGTTGGAAGAAAAGTCCACTGACCCCCCAGCCTTGCAATGACATGTCATTGGGCCGAAAGAGCTGGAAAGCTCGAATGCCGCTGGTTATAAAAAAAAAAAAAAACACACACACACAAAGTAACATCACTGTTAACACAAAGTAACATCACTGTTAACACAAAGTAACATCACATACTTGACAGAGCAGTCCGAATATTCCGTCTTTGTCCCCTCAGAGACCACCTCGGGAACTACAAGTAGCATCCACAATAAAAACATGAGTCATGACATGACAGTATATTTCTACCAAAGAACATAGTGAGTAATGACATGACAGTACATTTCTACCAAAGAACATAGTGAGTAATACAGTAATAAATATTAGCATGTCCAAAAGTTAGAGACGTTATGAAAAGACTCTGATAGATGATGGTGATGATAAAAGAGATTGTCCTCTCACCTGCTAGAAAAGTTTCTGATGACCAGGCTCAGATTTCCCATGTAGGTCGGAAACATGTTGATAATTCTCTCATCATCAGGCACGGTTAAATTTGCTGTACTTAGGGCAGCTCTTAAGGCCCGGGGAATGTCTACCTGTAAGCCACACCGGTACAAGTCATAATCAGCAAATAAGAAATACGCGTGTTAATGACTTTACCTATGCGCTGTATAGCGACTACCTTTGTAGTAATACTGAAGTATAACACGACAGTATACTTCTTGATCTGATACAGTAACAATGTTATCATCAGGTGCCATCTCCACAACGAAGGTCAACTGCAATGGATCTCCAACGTCATCTGTCTCTTGTCTTGATGGTGCATTTTTCCTGTCTCTTGTCTTGATGGTGCGTTTTTCCTGTCCATCTCTTGGTGTTATCTTCCCACTTATAGAGCTGTCTTCCTCTTGCATGTCTGCCTTCAACTCTACCTTTTTTTTTTGGTCTTCTGTAAAGTGTTGTCTTGTTAGCTGCCTAATTTTGATCTTCTTCATGAATTATCTTCTCATTTATTATTTAGTCACAATTTTGTTTTCTTATATCGTTATTTCAGAGTTGATTCCAGATGTTTGATGAACACATTATGTTGATGTTTTTTAACTTAATTTTGTTTTCTTCGTAATGTTGATATTTATAGCAAGGTTTTAATTATTCTGAAAATTTATTTAAGTTTAACAATTTTTTAAATGTAACTTTATAATTCTTCTTTCATTTATTTATGTCTTTATCTTCAGCTGAGATGGGGCAACAAGCTTTTATTAAGTTCTGGCCAACAGTCGTGGCGTTGTCCCATCCGCTCGTCATACTTTCGTTATATTCCATCTGCCCATATGTACGTTCTTGGTATCTGTGACTTTGTTCTCGTTTCCATTCATTCTTTTGGATAATTTAACTGCTTGTATTCGGTTGTGTGATCGATCGAGGTTCTTGTTTATTGAGGAAACGCGAGTACCTCTTTCTTTGAAGGATTCATGTATTTTTTTTGCTGTGACATTACATTTTTTAAATGACGCTTTATTCCAAGAAATTGTGGCAATACTATAATCAAATCAATATAGAAACGCTTCATCCATCTTTTATAAATTAAATTTAAAAGCATTTTAAAAACATAGCGAAGACCAGCACAGACATTTAAGTCCTGATACATGGAAGACTGGACTATAAATGTAAGTCCTGAAGCATGGAAGACTGGACTATAAATTTCAGTCTTGAAGCATGGAAGACTGGACTAAAAATTTAAGTCATTAAGCATGGAAGACTGGACTATAAATTTAAGTCATTAAGCATGGAAGACTGGACTATAAATTTAAGTCCTGAAAACTGCAGACTGAAGACTAACACAGAACAATGTAATTCTTGAAGCACTGAAGACTAGCAACAAAATTTAACTGCATGCAACATCCATTTCAATAATAGGTTGCTTGAACGAATCAAAGAATACAAATATTTGAGTATACTGACAAATCTTCTACCCAGGATGGTAGAATGGACAGAGAAACCGGTAAATCTTCTACCCAGGATGGTAGAATGGACAGAGAAACCGGTAAATCTTCTACCCAGGATGGTAGAATGGACAGAGAAAAAGACAAATCTTCTACCCAGGATGGTAGAATGGACAGAGAAAAAGACAAATCTTCTACCTAGGATGGTAGAATGGACAGAGAAAAAGACAAATCTTCTACCCAGGATGGTAGAATGGACAGAGAAAAAGACAAATCTTCTACCCAGGATGGTAGAATGGACAGAGAAACTGACAAATCTTCTACCCAGGATGGTAGAATGGACAGAGAAACGGACAAATCTTCTACCCAGGATGGTAGAATGGACAGAGAAACCGGTAAATCTTCTACCCAGGATGGTAGAATGGACAGAGAAAAAGAAAAATCTTCTACCCAGGATGGTAGAATGGACAGAGAAAAAGACAAATCTTCTACCCAGGATGGTACAATGGACAGAGAAAAAGACAAATCTTCTACCCAGGATGGTACAATGGACAGAGAAAAAGACAAATCTTCTACCCAGGATGGTAGAATGGACAGAGAAAAAGACAAATCTTCTACCCAGGATGGTAGAATGGACAGAGAAACTGACAAATCTTCTACCCAGGATGGTAGAATGGACAGAGAAAAAGACAAATCTTCTACCCAGTATGGTAGAATGGACAGAGAAAAAGACAAATCTTCTACCCAGGATGGTAGAATGGACAGAGAAACTGACAAATCTTCTACCCAGGATGGTACAATGGACAGAGAAAAAGACAAATCTTCTACCCAGGATGGTAGAATGGACAGAGAAACTGACAAATCTTCTACCAGGATGGTAGAATGGACAGAGAAAAAGATAAATCTTCTACCCAGGATGGTAGAATGGACAGAGAAACTGACAAATCTTCTACCCAGGATGGTAGAATGGACAGAGAAACTGACAAATCTTCTACCAGGATGGTAGAATGGACAGAGAAACTGACAAATCTTCTACCAGGATGGTAGAATGGACAGAGAAAAAGACAAATCTTCTACCCAGGATGGTAGAATGGACAGAGAAAAAGATAAATCTTCTACCCAGGATGGTAGAATGGACAGAGAAACTGACAAATCTTCTACCAGGATGGTAGAATGGACAGAGAAACTGACAAATCTTCTACCAGGATGGTAGAATGGACAGAGAAACTGACAAATCTTCTACCAGGATGGTAGAATGGACAGAGAAACTGACAAATCTTCTACCAGGATGGTAGAATGGACAGAGAAAATAACAAATCTTCTACCAGGATGGTAGAATGGACAGAGAAAAAGATAAATCTTCTATCCAGGATGGTACAATGGACAGATACACAGATAAATGATGTCACAAGCTAAACGCACTTGCTATTGTTTTTGTTATTGTTAATCAGAATTGACCTCACTGCACTCCGAGCAAACCCATAGGTGCTCAGCCTCCCTCAGCAAATGCCGAAAGGTATAAATGCTAATTTTACCTGTAGCACGCTTGTTGTACATACGACGGATGCATCCTCTCTCACCTCCATTTCTGCTAGTCCCACGTTTTATACCAACCTCCAACAGCCTCAGCCTTGTTGATTCATCCATTGCAGTGTCATTATCCAGCAGGCGATCATTAACAGCCCTTATTATCTCTCCCTTTTTCCATGTCCAGTGTCTCCACTATGCGTGCTCTCGAGGTCAATCTGTCAGCTCTCTAATTGCCACGTACCCCTGCATGACCAGGACAGTAGATCCACACCAGTTTTTCAAGACTTGAGGATTGTCGCAGAGAGATTTATGATTAATAAATTTCTATATCTTTTCTTTATTCTACCCGTGTCTTCTACTTTAATATCGCTCTTATATCCTTTATTTCGCATTCGTTTGATTGTGTTAAAATAAACTCTCCTATTCAAACCTTTGCCTATTCTTTTCTTAATTAGCAACGCATTTTTATTGCTGTTAAGCTAAGTCCTTGATGAGATCGAATCGAGTGAATTCGTTCTCGACAGGGATAATATGGCAGACAATCGTCTAGCATTTTTCTCTGACACGGCTCGCCAATGGTTAATTTTCTCGGTGATAGGTGTGACATGAAACACATGGATCGCTGGGAAATGACCAAAGGTAGCAGTAGGTGTAAAAACGCGCACTGGCAGTTTTATTGCCGATGTCTGAGTTAATGTAAGTGTTAAGACGGGGCTTATTCGGGTTTTCGAGAAATGGCGTAGCATCCTTTGTCTGTTTCAGATATTTATACCAGAGTAGTTTAGACTTCATAGACTTAACAGGTGATAAGGTTTTAAGTATAGATGCCCCAAGAAATGCCCAATCAATACTTAAAAGATATATACATAAAACAAAGGAAAACATATAAGGTTAGTACTTCAGGAAAAACATCCAACTAAATAAAAATTAAACAGCAAGAACTAACAAAGCATTAACAAAAAACTAACTACTCATAGGACAAGGAAAGACAACGAGGTATAGAAAAAAATAGGGCAACAACTCAAAAAGAACAAATGCCAATACAAATTAAAACCAAGTGTAAAGGACAATAGTTATCCATAAACAACACAAAAGAGAAAATAAAATGAACAAATACTAATATAAATAAAAATCAGCAACCGTAAAAGACAATAGTTATTTAAATTGAATACAAAACTAGAAAATAAAATGACGCTAAATACCCCAATTATAACCAACTTTCATGTTGAACAGGATAGACCAAGATGGAATGAGAAGAGGCAAGAATGGACAGATGATAAGAGCCCGCTCTCCACCCATCAACGCATCAAAACAACAACAACAACAACTTCATTCATTCAATACTCCTAAGTTGCAGTAGACAGATCGCTTCGTGCTAGAGAATACCTTGTATAGCGAAGTTCTCAGTTTCTCGACATTGTGCCGAGTTCTAGTATACCTATATAAGTGAATAATTCTAGTTTCGTGGTGATAGCCTGTAGTTCTTTTTGGAGATAATCTATATATCTAGTAGTGTTGAGTGATTTAAGTGGTAAATCGCCTATTTTATTTTCACTAGTTAGATTTCTCTGCAGATGGATTAAATTATAAGTCTGTTATATTCTCTAGTTGACGTGTTACAGTGGATAGCAGAATAAATTATTATTTCTAGCTTAAACTCATGCAGCTGTAAATAAATTTAATTAAATTGCTAGTAACCATTCGAGAATATTTTTAACTAACAAATACTGCACTGATTCATCATTGAGTATTGACGAAATACGTATGTATTTCTAATTCATGATGACGGTTTCTGTATGAATATAATTTAGTTCACGGGAGTTTTAAACGATAATACAAGCTCTAAGCTTGCAGTTTATAATGTAAGTTAATAACCGAAGTGAATATTATGAATAAGTATTCTGTATGTTTCTTTTCTTTATACAGTGAAACTGGGTAAAGCCCAACTTCTATCAGCGGTTTTAGTACATTTGAGAAGAATCATAGAAGAAACATTTTTATCTTTAACCACGTGGGTTTACAAGTTAACACCTGTCTGGCATTGTGTTTGCATCCAGAAACAGACAGCGTACGACATCTCACGAACGTTAAGACTAAATGCATATACTGGGCCTATCAAGCCAGATTATATTTCTTCCCTAAATCTCATGTAAATTCGGCCCTGTGGTGAGTAAAATTACAAACCAGTAACATTCCGACATTTTGACTAATTGTGGTGTGACCAAGAATTTTATATTGAGAGAAGTTACAACCTGTCATTTTCCTAAGTAAGGGACACCTCGTGATTCTGACACTGTGAGCCCGCTTAAAACTAATTCTTACCTGAACTGATTAAATTGACACTAACATTAATCTGAAAAATTACGCATGAAGAGGACGCTCCCTGGATCATTGGATGAAACCAAAATCTGCAGAGCTAGGATCCGCTTCATCAAAAGAAAGACACATTAAACGGTGTGTGTGTGTCCTAAAGGTTGCGCCAGACGGCGAACAACAGCAAGATTGTATGTATGAAAGTATGACAGGGGCCCCTGCTGGAAGAACAGAGGGGAAGCAGAACGAGTGATTCTTTCATGTTTATATTCAGCCACCCCTTTGTAATTTCATTTATGCAAATTTGTTGCAAATGACATTTTCCTCTTATGATAGATTAGTGTTTCAATTCTGTTCCTAAACTTTAGAGGGAAATCATAGACCATAACTTATAAATCCGTGACTCTTTGGGGCTATCACTTTTCCTCTAACAGGATCGTGGGCTAAATATCGAGGGAAAAGATTACACCTATGGGTCTATTATTCTTTAAGTACTTCATTACCTTATATGTATTTTATATGCTTGATATTTAAATTTAGGCATTGTGGTAAATTTTCTTATAATAAATAAAATTTACAGAAACTTATCAAAAGTGTGGCGGTCAGCTTGTTCCCAAATATTTCTATATTCCATTGTTATAGTTTCACGTCAGTGCGTCTAAATGTTGTCAATTATGTGTGTGAATGTGAGTGGTACATATATATTAATATATATCTTAATAGTCTGTCTGACTAATCTAAATCTGTTGTAGAGGTAGGCTGACCGAGAGAATGTTCTCGAGTGTCAGGGACAGAATCTATTACCTTCCACCATCTCACTCTTGAAATCTATTTCTACTATTATCTCTCACTGAGCTATCACCTGATTCTATTGCTATTCAGAAGGAACCAATCTAAGTCTTAATTCACCTATCGCAAATCTACGACAAATGGGTGCTCGTCTACGGGAATTGAACTAAAATCCTGAGCAAGTACGACAAATGGTTGCTCGTCTACGGGAATTGAACTAAAATCCTGAGCAAGTACGACAAATGATGTTCGTCTAACGGGATTTTGTACATAGAGTAGGCAGACGACACGACAAATATCAGCTCGTCTGTACGATTAATTTTCTTTATTCTGTAATAGAGAAAGAGTGTGATGTCTCGTGGGTTTTATTATCTTTAAAAATAACTATCCCCGAGACTAACGATCTATTTATGGGCTTGCTGACCACACAAATAATAATTGTTTCTTCCACAGCATTATTGAATATTATAAATTTTTGATTTACAGGCTGATTTTTGTCGGAACATATGTTAATTACTGATTTTGTAATACTAAACCGCTGGTAGAGTGTGTGATTGTCTAACAATCACAGGGTTTTGAAGAAGTAGGTGTTTGAGCTAAGCTAAGGAGCGCGTCCAGACTATACGTCCTGTTAATTGAATCCCTTACCCTCACTGTCTTCGGGGTGAACTTGTAGTGGACTTAAAATTAGGGGATTTTTTTCTCCTTAAATAAATTTTTCTAATAATTATTTTTTTTCCACTGTAGCAACTTAATTTTTTTTAGTGATTAATCTTAACTACCATTTATTTGGCATAGTCGCTTGCATTTAGAGCCTTTAGAGCCAGTAATAGCAGCGATAGTTAAATACTAATATTATAGGAGGAGGTATCCCAGTATATAATAATATCATCTTTTTGCTTTGGTATGTTCTCGTAAGTTGTAGGAACCTGTGTATCCTTTTTCTTACTTCTTTCTCGACTAAGTCTCAGTCACTCAGTTATCTGATTTACAATGGCAGATAGGGCGAAGCTTAGACAGATACTCAGAGACGAAGCGAGAGAAGAGGGATTGGAAAGCGAAGAAGCAAAAGCTTATGTCAGGGACGAACTTGACAGATATGACGCAGAACAGAAGGGAAAAGCAGCTGAAGCTAGAGAGCAGAGGAAGATGGATGAGGAAATGGAAATTCGCAGGGCACACATGAGAAGGAGAGGGAGGAGAGACAGCATAAGAGGGAGAGGGAGGAGAGACAGCATGAGTTAGTGCTTAAAGCTGTAGAAGTCCAAAGTCGTGGTGCTGCCTCTACTTCCAGCAATGGAGAGTCTTCTCCTCATTCTTCTGTAACTGATCCTTATAACACACAATCTACTCAACTCACTGCTATGTCTTTTGCGCTTGAATCTTTCCCTTGTCCTAATGAGAAGATTGACACGTGGCTAGAAAAATTTGAGAAAATGGCAACTCTGTACGGTTTAGAGAGGTCGCGTTGGTGTATGAAGCTTTCCCAGGCTTTAAAAAGTTCTGCTTATGATGTTTACTCTAAACTAGAAAGCAGCCAACAAGACAACTATGACGTGTTGAAGAAAGCGTTACTGGAGCGCTTTGAAATGAATGCTCGCAAATTTTTGCAACTGTTTCGCAACAGCAGGAAGGAGAACTCTGAAACTTTTCAGCAGTTCTCGTCTCGTCTAAAGAGATACTTGACCAAGTGCCTAGAGCTCTCGCAGTTCGCCTCTACCTTTGAAGGACTTGCGGAATTTGTTGTAACAGAACAAATAAAGAACACGTTGTCAAGTGACACCCGAAGATTTTTAACTGAGCAAGGTGCAGAAAAACTTGAAGACATCTTGGAAAAGTCTGAGCGATATCATAATGCGCTGGCATAACTACCGGCCACAAAACGAAAACCGACAGAAGAGCCTTCGAAAGAATAATCTAGACCAGTCTTCTCATGCTTCTAACCAAAATAACCACAGAGAAACTGGACCTCAAAACCCCCCTCCTGAAAAATCCAAGTTCTACAAAAACAAGTGCCCCAACCACAGTAAACAGTCTGATCAACCCGACCGCCCTTCATGGCAGCACAGCCAGAAAGAACAAGGTGGCAAAGGGAAAACCCCTGAGCACGGGACAACGGATCAGAGCGAGCACACCGAGCCGAAACGCATCGGATGTTTGCCAACAGTCTCGCAAGGTGGAATTAATGTCAGTTATTCTCAACACCTCTACACCTCACGGTAGAAGGGGAACGACTAAGTAAGTAAGATTCTCAACCTGAGGGAAAGAGACCCTCAACGCGAGGTACTGTTATTTTGAACGGTTCTCAAACTTTTTGTTTATTTGACACAGGGCTTTCTTATGATTGCATTGTTGCCAGGCACCTGGTCAAACCCGGTCAAGAGACAGGAGAGTCCTTCGAACTTTGTGAAGTCTCTAAGAGTGATGCACCTACAGCGCTTCCCATCGCATTGGTGGAGATACACTCTGATTTTGTCAGAGGTGTGATCAAAGCGGCTGTTATGGATGACCCGATCTACCCAGTCATACTTGGCGGTAGATACGTGTTTACTGGGAAACCGGAAAAGCCAATTGTGGCAACAGTAACCACAAGAGGGCAAACCAAGAAGGAAAGGGAGCCTGCGCCAAATTTGTTACCTATGGAACTTAAAGAGGTGCAACAAATGGACTCTACCTTGGAACCCTGCTTTAGGAAACTGCCCACGGCTAAGGACTCTAGACAACACGGGAACATTTTTTCTAAGGACGGCGTACTTTATCGGAGAACGGGCAAGCCTAGACAAGGTTTTAATCAGCTCCTAGTACCGAAACAGATCATAAGCCAAATCTTAGAAATGGGGCATTCTCTTCCCTATAGCGGACATATGGGACAGAACGCCACAAACCAGCGAATACACACTCACTATTGGTGGCCAGGAATGAATACAGATATTATCAGATACGGTAAATCCTGCACCCAGTGCCAACGGGTGGCACTCAAGCATTGGACCCCCCATTTCCCATGGGGGAAATGCCAATAGTGGGGACACCATTTGAACGGGTTGCTGTCGACATTGTTGGATTCTTAGAAAGGACCAAACGAAGGAACAGGTTTATCCTGACCCTAGTCGACACGTGCACTATGTGGGCAGAAGCTATACCGCTAACATTGTCGTAAATTTATTCTGAGAGAAAGAGTCTTAGAAATAGTGGTCCGGTTTAGAGTGGAGAATGATGATGAAAGCTCAGTGATAGAAATTGTAGAGAGTAAATAGTTGCTTTACAGAGTGCTGGAGGAGAGTAAAGACAGACTTATTTACGACAAATCGTTTCTCTCAATCTACTCTTCAGGCTCTCCTGGTCAAACAATTATTTGCCAGTTTCCAGACACACACCTGCTCTCACACCGATTTGGTGCTTCAAACACACAGACGACGTGGATACAACTATCTTAAACAAATAACAAATAGGGGAAATTTTGGGCTTTGGGTATTCTAACACAGTAACAATTAAGTTTATGTTGTTTATTAAAGTTAAAAAACATTAACTACAATAATCATGTGTTTACAGCAAAAATTATCATAAGTACAGAAAAATGCAAATAACAAGGTAGGGAGGGGGTGAAGAAGATTGGTATCGATTAAGCCCGTCCTGCTTATTAGACAAAGATAAACCCAGTCCAAAGATAGATAGTTATCAGGAACATAGGTACGTTAACCTAACAGTGAAGTTAATTACTCTGAAAGAGGTGTTTCAAAATTAGGTATGAGTGGTAGAAAGAATCCTGTTCTTCCCAATTGTTCTCTCCAAATATTTCTTAAGGAGATTTACGTGGAAGACCTTCTCCTTTCCTTTTATCGAGATCTTGTAATTAGTACGTGAGATCTTTTTAAGGACGGTAAAGGGTCCTTGCCATCCGCTGCGAAGTTTATTGCTTCCGGTTGGAAGTAGCAACAAAACTTTCTCCCCTGGTTGTGGTTCTCTCTCTTTTGCAGCTTTGTTGTATCTTTTAGCATGTTTAGCGCGGGCTTTCTTAAGGTTGGTAGTAGCTAGATCCCATCCTAGCTTTAGCCTTTCCTTGAGCTCAGATACATACTTGCTTGCAGAGACGACTGTCTCGTCAGCCTTTTGGTCTGTCAGGGACCGAAGTAAGGCTTCTAGTGGCCCCTTTATAGGTCTGCCAAATAAAAGTGTAGCTGGCGCGAATCCCGTAGACGCTTGGGGTACCTCTCGGTAGGCGAATAAGGCAGCCGATATATATAGGTCCCAGTCTTTCGGTTTCTCCTGACCCAGCTTACGTAACATGGTGGTGAGGGTGCCGTTAAAACGTTCCACGAGCCCATTTCCGGCCGGATGGTAGGGACTTGTGTGGATATGTTGGCCCTCAAGATCTTAAAGATCTCCTCCATTAACAGGCTACGGAATTGGGATCCATTGTCCGTCAAAACTTGTTGAGGGAAGCCCAACCGTGTAAAAATTTGCACGAGGGCTTCTGCGACATGCTTGGAATCTGTGCATGTTAGCGGTATAGCTTCGGCCCACATTGTGCAAGTGTCGACTAAAGTCAGGATGAACCTATTCTTTCTTTTGGTCCTTTCCAGGGGTCCAATGATGTCGACAGCAACCCGTTCAAATGGAGTACCCACTATTGGCATTTGCCCCATAGCTACTGGGGGTGTCAAGTGCTTTGGTGCTACCCGTTGGCACTGGGTGCAGGATTTCACATACCTGATAATGTCAGAGTTCATTCCTGGCCACCAATAGTGGTTTTTTATTCGCTGAATAGTGGCGTTTTGTCCCATATGTCCGCTAAAGGGAAGAGAGTGCCCCATTTCTAATATCTGGCGTCTGTACTGCGTCGGTACTACGAGCTGGTTACTCCCCGTGTCCGGGTTGCCCGTTCTACGATACAATACGCCGTCCTTAGAAAAAAAGTCTCAGTTGTGTCTGGGGTCCTTAGCCATGGGCAGTTTTCTAAAACAGGGCTCCAGAGTAGGGTCCTTTTGTTGCGCCTCCTTCAGTTCATTCGGCAACAAATTTGGCCCAGGCTCCCTCTCCTTCTTGGCTTGCCCTCTTGTGGTTACCGCTGCCACAATCGGCTCATTTGGTCTCCCAATAAACACATATCTACATCCCAGGATAACTGGGTAGATAGGATCATCCATAATGGCCGCTTTAATAACACCTCTGACAAACTCAGAGTGTATTTCTACCAGTGCGGTAGGAAGCGTCCTGGGTGCATCACTCCTGAAAACTCCACTAAGTTTGACGGTTTCCTCCGTCTCCTGACCGGGTTTGACTAGGTGCTTAGCGACAATACAACTAAAGCTTAGTCCAGTGTCAAAGAGACAAGTAGTTGAGGTACCGTTCAAAATTACAGTTTCTCGAGTTGAGGGTCGGTCCCCCTCAGGTTGAGAATCACTGACATTGACTCTACCTTTCGAGGCTGTATGCAAACATCCGATACGGTTTGGACCGGTTTGTTTGCCCTGATCAGACGTTCCTGGTGTAGGGTCTTCCCTTTTTTATGACCTTGGTGGCCGCGCTGCTACGTAGGCTTGGTGGGTTGATCAGAATTGTTGTTAGGGGGTATCGGGTTTTGTAGAATTTCGATTTTTCCTGGGTAGGTCTCTGGGTATTATGTTCTCGTTGGTTATAATTCTGAGAGGGATTAGAGGAATAGGATGACTGCTCTAGATTTTGTTTACGAGATGGCTCATCTGTGGGTTTACGTTTAGTGCTGGGAAGTTCGGCCATTGCATTGGTATAGCGTTCTGCCTTATTGAGTATGTCCTCAAGCCTGACTGCGCCGTGTTCAGCCAAAAATCTACGGGTTTCGTTTGACAAAGTTGACTTTATCTGTTCCACAAGAACAAGTTCAAGTAGTCCCTCATATGTAAGAGGTAGGTCAGATAATTCAATGCACTTTGTCAAATAGCCCGTGAGACGTGAAGAGAACTGTGGGAATGTTTCCGTGCTCTCTTTTCGGCTGTTTCTGAACATTTGCAGAAATTTTCGGGCGGTCATCTCAAACAGCTCTAGCAAAGCCTTCTTCAGCATGTCGTAATCATGTTGGTTGGTTTCCAGCTTTGTGTACACGTCATAAGCAGTGCTTTTTAATGACGTTGAGAGTTTAAGTGCCCAGCGGTAACTCTCTAACCCATACAGATTGGCGAGCCTCTCGAATTTTTCTAGATAGCTGTATATTTTCTCATTGGGACTAGGAAAAGACTCTAAAGCAAAAGACATCGCAGTTAATTGGGCATATTGAGTGCTGGAGAGGTCCATTGACTGAGACTGGGGTGAAGACGGCTATCCGTTATTCGAAGTAGAGGCGCCCCGACTCTCTAAAGCCTTAAGCGTCAGTTCATGCTGTCTTTCCTTGTCTCTCTCTTCGCGTTGTCTCTCCTTTTCTCTTTCCCTGCGGGCTTCCATTTCTGCCTCAATTTTCTTGTTCTCTGCCTCAATTTTCTTCTGCTCCAATAGGCGTTCTTCTGTTCTTTGTTTCTCTTCCTTCCTCTCTGCTTCTGCTCTTTGTTGCTCCGCGTCATATATTTCCAGTTCCTGGTTGATAAACAGTTTCGCCGCTTCTACGTCTAATCCTGCCTCTTTCGCTTCCAGCCTCAGGAAGGATCTCATCTTTATCCTCTCTGCCATTGTCAAAGAATAAGATGTAGTATGACTAGAGAATAGTACGAAAGAACAAGAAGGGAAAAAACTCAAAGCCGCTACGAGAAAAAAAAAACACAAAGTATAAATTTACTTGTGTTACCTCCTATTAGAAATGTGCAAACTTATCGCTGCTATTATTGTCACTTAAGACTCTAAACGCAAGCAACTATGCCACTAAAATGGTAAGTTACACTAGAAAAGAATCTACTTTTACTAACAGTAGAGAAAAATTTATATTAAAACAATTTAATACGAAAAAAAAAATTCCCTAAAATTTTAATTCTCCGTCACAAAACTCGCCCCTGAAGTCAATTTATGAGAAGAGGCGATGTTAACTAGACTTAAAAAGTCAGAACAAGGCGTCTTTAGCTAAGCTCAACTCTTTTTAACTTCAAAAATCTTTAGTGACTGTAAAATCAATCTCGCAATCCCAGCAAATCTTATAAAGAAAAAGTTTAATTATCTCCGCCAGAGGATAATTTAGCTAACCGAATTTATGATTATCCGTACTTTCTACTGCTGTGGAAAGAAAACAACCTGTAAATATGCTGTGTGGACGACCCAAATTCTAAAAGGCGTTGTCTAGGGGTGTAATTAATTATTTATTTATTTCCCTAAATCACAAAGACAGATCACTCACACTCTATCTAGTTAGACCCAGACTTAGATCACATTCAAAATATCTTTATCCCGGTTATGCGATTGCCTCAAATGTAGCTCAAGATCCCAGGACCAGCCCACAAATATTGTGTGCATCAAATGTAGCTCAAAAATATCCCGACGAGCCCACAAATATTGTTGTAAATTTATTCTGAGAGAAAGAGTCTTAGAAATAGTGGTCCGGTTTAGAGTGGAGAATGATGATGAAAGCTCAGTGATAGAAATTGTAGAGAGTAAATAGTTGCTTTACAGAGTGCTGGAGGAGAGTAAAGACAGACTTATTTACGACAAATCGTTTCTCTCAATCTACTCTTCAGGCTCTCCTGGTCAAACAATTATTTGCCAGTTTCCAGACACACACCTGCTCTCACACCGATTTGGTGCTTCAAACACACAGGCGAGGTGGATACAACTATCTTAAACAAATAGGGGAAATTTTGGGCTTTGGGTATTCCAACACAGTAACAATTAAGTTTATGTTGTTTATTAAAGTTAAAAAAACAATCACTACAATAATCATGTGTTTACAGCAAAAATTATCATAAGTACAGAAAAATGCAAATAACAAGGTAGGGAGGGGGTGAAGAAGATTGGTATCGACTAAGCCCGTCCCGCTTATTAGACAAAGATAAACCCAGTCCAAAGATAGATAGTTATCAGGAACATAGGTACGTTAACCTAACAGTGAAGTTAATTACTCTGAAAGAGGTGTTTCAAAATTAGGTATGGGTGGGAGAAAGAATCCTGTTCTTCTCAATTGTTCTTCCTTTTACTAAGCAAATGAAAAGAAGGGGGTTTTAAACAGAGTTAACAAATTATCAACTATCCCACTTAAAGGAACAAAGCAGGGTATGCAGAAAATTATATTACCAGGTAAGCAAGTTAACAAAATGGTTACAAAAAAGATTAAATTTCCTGTCATTCATACACGCGCGTGAGGATCCACACTCATATATTCACACACTTACCGATTACAGCATCAGACACTCCAATAGAATTATATAAACAGCAATTACACTCTTGACACATGAAAAGGTCTGGTACTTCCGTGTCCCGCCCCAGATGTTGCGAGGTTTGCTGATAGCAACTATTCTCACTTATCGCCGGACTTGAAGCCTAAGAGTTATTGTGTTTTATTATATAAAAGAGTCTATGGGATGGCACTGACACAGTTCGACACAGGGGTGAAAATGAAGTGGTCTCTTTAATCTTCCGCTAGTGGTAACATTCCTTTAATGCGTGATGATAGTAACTGACCGGAAAGTTTATTAATCCAGTGGGGAAAAACTGAAGCCGTCACAGTTCAGGAAAATATGTACTCTCTCACAGTAGGGCAGTAAATCAAGTATCGCTACTGGCACGGTTCAACTTCCAGTTTATCTTACAGATTTGTAATTTTAATATGATGATTGTTCTTTAAATAGTCTTGGGTAGGCTTTCTTTCATGTAATTATGATAGCTAGGTCGCATTGAACCGCGACAAGATTAAATTTAAAAAATGTTTCATCAAAATGTCTGGAAGTTTTTAAGATGATTTCTTTATTGCTGGGATCGCAAAGGTTACGATCACTCTGTATGAAAGAAAAAGACATGTAATATACCGAAAAATCAAATAACATTCTAAAGCGCGATGAATTTCCCGTTAAGACTATATATATATATATATATATATATATATATATATATATATATAGATATATATATATAAATATATATATATATATATATATATATATATATATATATATATATATATTGTAAAGTTTCTTTTCTTCTTTTCACTCTGTAAAGTGTCAGTCTGTATGCTCTGTAAGGAAGAGTGGTGTGTTGTTGAGATCAG
Organism: Oreohelix idahoensis; assembly: GCA_024509875.1. Taxonomy (NCBI): domain Eukaryota; kingdom Metazoa; phylum Mollusca; class Gastropoda; order Stylommatophora; family Oreohelicidae; genus Oreohelix; species Oreohelix idahoensis. Next base: position 210,873 of record JAMPIV010006963.1, on the reverse strand, counting down.
GCATGCTCCAGTCTACCCAGCTGTAAATGGGTAACTCACCCTAGTCCTGAGTTAGGGAAGGCAAAGGCTCCAGGGGAAGCAGGCCCTAAACTTGGTCACTTCAACCGACGCAGGATGGTGTATGTATGGAGTAGAAGTGTAGAGTGTGATTACCGCGAATGGTGTACTGTTCGTGTGCTGACCAATATAACCACTCATACACTTGTGTCTACAAGGCACCAATGCAGACTGCTGGAATCTTTGTTTACTCAATTTATTCAGACGTACACACTGGGACATACGAGTACATCATGGTATGTTGACATATCAATTTGTAGGTATACATAGCAGATCTGAAGTCATGACACATTCAGGAATAATGGGCAGTACATCAAAAGTTCAATGTCATGATACATTATGGCCGCATCCCCCTATCTGACTAAACGCGTCAGTGAAGGCAGATCGGTAAATAACTAAAGTTACTTGACGTCCATAGTTTGTAGTATATATTATGAAACCACGAAAGGGGGGTTTCTAGCAAGATTGAGATCTCCCTGTCACTGTCCGATAATAGGATAAATAATCTGTTCTCTTGGCAGTGATCAAAACATATGATGACCGAAATCTAACATGGCCGCCTCCCTGAGTTGTCGTTCCCTCATTCATAGGAAGGAGAATATAAGCCAGAGTTAATTTATAATGGGTATATAAATGATTTCATAAATGTTTCCATACAGCTCTACGGTGATCAGGTTAATTCACGTAGCCATAACCACTGCAGGAAAGTCTGTCATCTTTGTCGATACAAAACACGACCCTAGCGATATGAAGCAAAATGTTCCATCTAGGTCGAATCGACATGAGATCATCAAAATAGGGTCTGGCAATACATGGAGTCCGAATTATACATTGTACCGTACCTTAGGAGAGTCTCTAACATAAACTATAGTAGAGATACCATCTCCTTTAGAAGAAAAACCACTTCATGAATCATATTTCCTTAAGAATCTACCAGCCCTTTGAAAAGTGCGTACCCGCCATTATCACGGTACATCGGAACTCATCACGACTTGTCAAGACAACTCATACTTCCGCTAGAGCGGAATAATAAGAATCTAGTCCCGCCTACCCATCCAAAATATACAATATAGGACTGATTCTACTTGTACTAATAATATGTAATACATATGAATTCAGGCCATAAACATAATAAGCAAATTAATCTATTTTCTGGCCCTAAAAATAAGTACAAATATAAGAGCAATATCCGTGCGCTGGATCAATATCAAGAACGATTACTCCTATAATCAAAAGTGTGAATCAAACATGGATTATCTCGCTTTCCCCATAGACAGCATTTTCATACACAAATGAATGAATGTCTATATTTTTTCCATATTAAATAGCCATATCGATTTTTGTAATATGTGCGTCAAAATATGCACGCAACAGATTACCACACCCCTCGGGAAAAAAAATGGTACATTTTTTTTTTTTGAAATACATCTAGGAGCAACATACAATAGGCTCACAACGCACCAATACAATGCGCAGATGATAAGCATAAGTTTTATGACCTTAGAGAAAGTACTTCTCTAAGTATAAATATTTCCAGAGAGGTGTCACCAACGCATACTACAATATTAGCAATGACACAATTTCACATTAGTTTATACATAAATTTCATCTAAGATATCTTAACATCATGATCATCAAAGACGAAAAACATTGAAAGATCAGCGGTGAATAAATATCAATGAACCGCTAAGTAGTGTTACAATCAATATATGATATATTACATATGTGTACACATTTCAACATAGAAACAACTGTATCAAAGTTGTATAACAGTTATGAATCATGTGGGCATCTAGACAAAATATCTGCCATCACATTTTCTGACCCACGGATAGCTCGCACCGAAAAATGAAATGGCTGTAGAGCAATCGCGTATCGCGTTGATCTCGCGCTCTTCAGATTTTTACTCTGAATAGCCGTAAGAGCTTTCTGGTCAGTTTCCACAATGAAATGCGCGCCCAGAAGAAATCTTTGCAGTTTAAGGATTGACCAAACCATAGCCAATAATTCACGGTCTAGGACCGAGTAATTCTTCTCTGCGGCATTTAATTTCCGAGAAATATACATCACAGGATGCAGAGTTCCAGAGTACTCTTGCATTAGTGCAGCTCCAATCCCGGTGGATGAAGCGTCACTACGAAGAATAAATGTCTTATCCTTAGAAGGCAATACTAGGATAGGTGAAGTAGAAAACATAGTTTTAACCTTATCCAAAGAGGATTGACATTCTTGAGTCCAATGGACTACATTAGGAGACCCTTTCTTTAGCAAGGAAGAAAGAGGTGACATAATGGAGGACAGATTCGGGATGAATCGTCCATAAAATTGTATTAGACCTAAGAGACTTCGTACTTGCTTTTTAGTCTTAGGAATAGAAATGTTAAGTATCTTACTTGTATTGTGGTCTTCTGTTTTTAGGAACCCATGACCAACACGGTGTCCTAAGAAAGATATTTCGCTAAAACCAATACATGCTTTCGATGGTTTCGCTGTCAGGTTATGCTCGCGTAAGATAGACAATAGTTCATTTATACCATTATAGTGATCGTTCCAAGTATCACTGAAAAGACAGATGTCATCAAGATACGCAATGACATCTGAGCGATGAGATAGGATTCGACGCATCATGCGTACAAATGTTGCAGGGGCGTTCATAAGACCGAAAGGCATGAAATTCCATTGGAATAGACCCCTAGGCGTCGAAAAAGCAGTAAACGGTTTGGCGTGTTCGGATAGTGGAACTTGCCAATATCCCTTAGACAAATCGAGTTTAGTAAAGAAGTGAGAATTCGATAGTCTCGTAAGTAGCTCTTCTAGTAAAGGCATAGGTTCCGCATCAAATTTAGTCACTTGATTCAATTTGCGATAATCCACGCAAAGACGTATGTTATTGTCTTTTTTCCGTACTATAACCATCGGCGAAGAATATGCTGATGTGGATGGTTCAATAATTTTTAACTCTATCATCTCATCTAACTCTTTCTCTACCTGTGCTTGAAAATGTATCGGGATAGGATACGGTCTGACTCTTATAGGACTATGGTCAGTAAGAATAATGTCATGTTAAATGACATCAGTTTGACCAGGAATGTCAGTAAGGACATCCTGAAATTGTTCTAACATAGTAGAAACTTGTTTCTGCTCTCCTGGAGATAATTCTGGAGAAATTGCAACATCTTTCCATGATTCATTAGAGTGAAGAGGAATCATTGGAAAAGGTAAATTTACATCCGAGAAACTCGTGTCCTCATCCTGTATTACTGACAGAGATGAGTACTGTCCATGTTGGACTGGAAAATCGTCCGTTGCCTGGAAAACAGGTTGTAAATAATCAGGACGTTCATGGAATTCCGTGAGCATGTTGATGTGGAAGGTTTTACGCTTCCCGTCAATATCGACGATATAGTCAACATCGGAAACTTTTGATATTATATCGTACGGACCTTTCCAAGAAATGAGAAGTCTATTTTCCCTACAAGGTAGCAAGACAAATGCTTTGTCACCTGGACAAAGTTGTCGCAAACATCTCTTTTTATTGGCAAATTCCCTTGCCTTCTGTTTCGCAAATTCAGAAGAAGCAGTTGCCAATTTGCATGCTTCAATAATCTTGTGTCTAAGTGCGATGACATATTCATAAGAGGATTTTGTGTCATCGACAATATTATCAGCAGTTATAAGATCATGAAGTAAGGACATAGGACCTCGCGGTTTCGCGCCAAAGACAAGTTCAAAGGGAGAAAATCCTGTATGTTCGTTGGCGACCTCTCTATATGCAAAGAGAGCCGCGGGTAAAACCCTATCCCAATCCTGAGGATGATCTTCTGTTATCTTACCTAGTAGGTTTTTCAGAGTTCTATTCAAACGTTCCACCATCCCATTGGACATAGGATGATAAATACTACTCAGCGATCTCTCTATCTTCAGAGTCGACATTACTTGAGACATGGTATCCGATATGAGTTGGGTACCATGGTCGGATAATATTTCTGCTGGAAACCCCAGACGAGAAAATATTAACCAAAGAGCATCTGCGACATCAGCAGTAGTTATGCTCTTTAGAGGAACAGCCTCCGGCCAACGTGTGCACATATCAACACACGTCAAAATAAATTGGTGTCCTCTAGCAGACTTTATCTTAAATGGACCAATGATGTCTATCGCCATTTTTTGAAATGGCCGAATGGGAATGTCTGCAGCCTGAATAGGTGCATCATGGCGTGGACCTCTGGATTTAATCTCTTGACATACTTTACAAGATCGACAATAGATTCGTATGTCCTTATTCACAGCAGGCCAAAAGAAAGATTGAAGAACTCTAGCTTTAGTACGGGAAAAACCCATATGTCCAGCACACTGCGAATCATGAGCGTGCTGTAAGATTTTAACTCTCATATTTTTAGGCACAAGGATTTGAGAATGAATGGACTTAGCGGAGTCTTGTACCATACGTACAAGTACGCCATTCTTCATCGTAATCCAAGATTTACGATTTGTATCCTTATTCGGATCACCTTTTTTTGCCAGAGTAAAGAATTTCTTTAGAGTAGGATCATCTTCCTGCTGTTTGATAAAGGAATCGTGGGAAATCTTCAAGGGATCATCTTGGATCTGCGCATCATTATCTTCAGAATGTGAAGATTGTGGCATATTAAGAGCTTGAGCCCTAGTGATTACTGCATTAGCAGATTGCATATTAACATTTTCCCAATTAGAAATTTGCTGTGGAGTGCATTTTTTCACCCCGTGAATGCGACCGATGATAAGATCAGCGATCGGATTCGGCAAGAGACATGCTTGCACCTCTCCTGTAAAGAAAGGCGTAGCAATATTGATAATGGCAGTGGAGTACTTCTCCAATGTGCCACCAAATGTTACACATTTGACTATATTGCCTGTAGCTCGAGAAGGATTTACGAGTGATTGCCTCACTCCAATGGTAGTGCACCCCGAATCGAAAAGAATTGATACCGGAGTACCATCTATTAGGCCCCTATTAAAGACAAGAGCACCCCTTCCATTATGCGCAATTGACGCATGGAGAGCGGGAAGCGGGTGACCGCAGCTTAAAGTAGAAACTGTGGTTGGATCGAATAATGTTTTGCATTGCGAACACTCAGATGCTCTAGCAAAATCGAAAGCGGAATTTGCTACACTGTTGGAGTCTTTTTTATCATTATTCTGATTATCGGTGTCGTGGAACTCCTGTTGTGCAGAGTTAGCCTGGTAATAAGATTTACCATGTCTTTTGTGTTGTGATCTACCTCGGTTATAATTGTCTCTATAATTATTATTGCCTCTGTTATAACCCCTATTTGGGTTTGAATCATAATATTCATGATCATAATCATCATGCTCGTTATATTGAGTATCCCTGTAATATTGGTTTTTTTGTCTCCATGAAGCACTTGGGTAGTTCCTATAGCTACTCCCTTTCCGAGAATTTCTAACATTATGGGTACCCCTCGCGTGTCGAGGACTATCAGCCCGATTCCAGTTCTTCGAAGAAGAACCCTGATTTGAGTGGTTATCTTGGTTTTGATACTTATTCCAATTAACCTTTTTATCAAATTTATTTTTAGCTCCTTGGAATTTGTGTGAGTAATTCTGATTATATTCTGTTGCCGAAGCAACTAGCATACTCTCTTTAATGTTAGAGTTACTAAGAATCATGTCAGGGTGTGCCGTGGCATACTGGTCACAATATTCTTCCATTTGCTTTAATGTACTAGGTTTACGCTCATGTAAGAACTCTAGGAATGATTTATTTACAGAAGACATGACCTTGTCTCTTAGCAATAAATCCGTAAGACCATCAAATGTTTTCTCTGTTTTGGATAATTCAATCCATCGTGAAAGTGTAATTCGTGCTTTTGAGATGAATTCTGAGAATTCTACACCTACCTCAGGTCTCATTGTTTTAAACAAAAGACGATAACCTTCTTCAGACAGCTGATATCTCTTTATCAAAGCTGCCCTAACAGCATCATAATTATCTTTGTCGGCCTCTTCAACAAAATATAACTTACTCAGAGACTCCCCTTTTAGATTTTCAGACAACTGATTCACATACTGTGATTTGTCAACATTATGAGATCGACAAGCCCGTTCAAATCTAGAAAGCCAAAATGTTATGTCATCACTGGTAGGGTTAAACGCTGGTACCTTGACCTTGTACACAAAGGGTTTACCATTACCACCAGATGCCTGATTAACATTACTCATACATGTCAATTTTAATTTCTCTAATTCAAACTCATGTTCTCTTATTGCTTTTCTCTCTTCAGCTTCTCTATCTAATTTCTTCTGTTCTGCATCAAATCTCCTTTCCTCCACTTGCATCTGCAATTTCTTTAGTTCAGCAGCAGTATCAGCTTCTTTTTCTAATCTTTTTTCTTCAGCCAGAGCTTTTTTTTCTTCAGCAGCAGCTTCTCTTTCTAATCTCTTTTCTTCAGCCAGAGCTTTTTTTTCTTCAGCAGCAGCTTTTTTCTCTTCAGCAGCTAATGCTTTGTCATATTGAGCAACAGCCCATTGTTCTAAGTCTTTTCCAGTCTTATCAAGAGATTTTCCTTGTGCAATAAAATAATCTAATGTAGACATATTGTCTTCTTAAATCAGAAACCTGAAAAAGTAAATAAATTACCCTATTTCACTTTAATGGGAGACAGGTCTATACCATAGACTTAGTCTTAGTCCAAACTTGTATGGTTTATAATAACCAATGATAACTTGAGTACCTGTGGACAACAATAATTGTATCTCAAATACTGTGGGGGACAAGCCTTACAAAGGTCTTGTATACCTCAATGTAATCAAAGATCACTTGAGTACCTGTGGAAAAAATATTTCCCTTTACCAATCACTTTGGGAGACAAGCCTTACAAAGGTCTTGTACATTTTGTTTTATAACAATAACAATCAGAAAGTACTGATCTGTACTATACTATCAGTGTATACCACTATACGTCATATGTCAACTAAAGACATTACAAAGGACAAACAAGAAAAGACAATCTGAAAACATTTGCAGAGATCAAATTAAATTAAATAGGAGAAATGAAAAAAATGATCACAGAATCCGTGATGATAACTGCAATAAGATAACAAGACAAATAACGCCACAGTGTATAAACATAAGGGTGTAAAGAAATCAAAAATAGAAAAGATGAGACCTACAATTATACAAACAAATCAAACAAAACTAAGGAACACAAAATTATTAACAAAAACAACGAAGAAAAGAACACCTCATCACAACTAACAGAAATAGCAGCAAATTGTTGCTAACAAATTTCCAATTAAGAAAATGTGTACCTATAGAATACTAGTACCAGACCAATGTCACTCGGCATACCTTGTACTAGTCACACAGAACATAAACTAATTTAATACATAACAAATAACATAAATGCATATATAATATAATATATGTGTTGTGGATAGAATGTGTTGCAAAGTATGGTGTTGCAAAGCAGGCACAGTTTATTTAAATAATAATAACTTGCCACTTTATTGAGTAATAGATTTAATTCTAAACTATTACACAGTTCAATTTTTCTCTGTTGAGCATATGAAGATCCAACGATGAACTATGCACTTTATGTTCAACAACACTGTGATTCTTCTGTACGTTGAGAAATGTCAACAATACTGCTCCAGATATTTTCTACACTTGATACCACTGTCCTGTGTAATACTGTCTGTACAGCGAAAAAACTGTCAACAAGCGCTGACCTAGATACAGCATCCTATCGGTAATACAGGTCAAGCTGACATCGACTGTATAGCTGTCCTACTGGTGTTGATGTGGTCAAACAAATGTTCTTTTAGCTGTAAACTGTGATTCTCAACACAAAACTGCGTAAGCTGGACCCAGGAATCTGGCTCGCCACTGTAAAGTTTCTTTTCTTTTTTCCACTCTTTAAATTGTCAGTCTGTATGCTCTGTAAGGAAGAGTGGTGTGTTGTTGAGATCAGGCATGCTCCAGTCTACCCAGCTGTAAATGGGTAACTCACCCTAGTCCTGAGTTAGGGAAGGCAAAGGCTCCAGGGGAAGCAGGCCCTAAACTTGGTCACTTCAACCGACGCAGGATGGTGTATGTATGGAGTAGAAGTGTAGAGTGTGATTACCGCGAATGGTGTACTGTTCGTGTGCTGACCAATATAACCACTCATACACTTGTGTCTACAAGGCACCAATGCAGACTGCTGGAATCTTTGTTTACTCAATTTATTCAGACGTACACACTGGGACATACGAGTACATCATGGTATGTTGACATATCAATTTGTAGGTATACATAGCAGATCTGAAGTCATGACACATTCAGGAATAATGGGCAGTACATCAAAAGTTCAATGTCATGATACATTATGGCCGCATCCCCCTATCTGACTAAACGCGTCAGTGAAGGCAGATCGGTAAATAACTAAAGTTACTTGACGTCCATAGTTTGTAGTATATATTATGAAACCACGAAAGGGGGGTTTCTAGCAAGATTGAGATCTCCCTGTCACTGTCCGATAATAGGATAAATAATCTGTTCTCTTGGCAGTGATCAAAACATATGATGACCGAAATCTAACATGGCCGCCTCCCTGAGTTGTCGTTCCCTCATTCATAGGAAGGAGAATATAAGCCAGAGTTAATTTATAATGGGTATATAAATGATTTCATAAATGTTTCCATACAGCTCTACGGTGATCAGGTTAATTCACGTAGCCATAACCGCTGCAGGAAAGTCTGTCATCTTTGTCGATACAAAACACGACCCTAGCGATATGAAGCAAAATGTTCCATCTAGGTCGAATCGACATGAGATCATCAAAATAGGGTCTGGCAATACATGGAGTCCGAATTATACATTGTACCGTACCTTAGGAGAGTCTCTAACATAAACTATAGTAGAGATACCATCTCCTTTAGAAGAAAAACCACTTCATGAATCATATTTCCTTAAGAATCTACCAGCCCTTTGAAAAGTGCGTACCCGCCATTATCACGGTACATCGGAACTCATCACGACTTGTCAAGACAACTCATACTTCCGCTAGAGCGGAATAATAAGAATCTAGTCCCGCCTACCCATCCAAAATATACAATATAGGACTGATTCTACTTGTACTAATAATATGTAATACATATGAATTCAGGCCATAAACATAATAAGCAAATTAATCTATTTTCTGGCCCTAAAAATATGTACAAATATAAGAGCAATATCCGTGCGCTGGATCAATATCAAGAACGATTACTCCTATAATCAAAAGTGTGAATCAAACATGGATTATCTCGCTTTCCCCATAGACAGCATTTTCATACACAAATGAATGAATGTCTATTTTTTTTCCATATTAAATAGCCATATCGATTTTTGTAATATGTGCCGACTTTAAAAGTTAATTAAAGCATTTCCGCATCTATTATCTTTTTTGGAAATAATATAGCAGATATAACATTACATTTACAACTGGAACTATTGAGATGGTTTAATTTAATAGATTTAAATTAACACAAAATCCAGTGAAATAGATTGAATGAACTAGACCACTGATCACTTTACACAATATATATATTACCGTTTTGCACAGAAATAGAATTCCCTGCGAATATATATAAAAATCCAGGGGATAATCTAGCAGGATTTTAAATATAGCTAGTGCTTCTGTAAAGGTCTGGCCAACGAGTGATAAAGTGTATTTCTACGTGGTCTGTATATATCTAACTTAATTGTAAGATGAGTGGGATATGAGAAAATTGACACCTTTTTAGATCTCAGGACACTTTAGGGATCTGACCGCCAGACTAAAGAGAGATGCCGCTCCTGGATTTCTGTATCGCCGTTCGCTGCGTCCGTTCCGGCTTTCCCCGTTCGCTTTCACTGCGATCGGTTCTGCGTTTGGCACGGAGATGCGAAATACCGGCAAGAAACTTGCGTCGCTCGTTTCATGGACCACTACTGCCTTTGATCGTGGCGCTAGTCTTTCCTGAAATCCCCCAGTCTGTGTCTTTGATCGTGGTCACTACTATCTGTTTGATTTTGGCGCCGCCCCCTCTGGGCAAAGTTAATGAAAATACTGCATATGATTGCTCAAGAGATGTCCATGGGCGTGATTTAATCTCTCCTTAAATCAATGCGATGACCAGAATGAACGATAGATAAACTGTCCAAATATTAATCAGCAAACGTGTGGAACGGTAGCATAGCTAATGAATCCAGGTGAGAAAAAAAATCCCGTTTGACGAAAGGTTACAATATTCGGGGGCACTGATGTTATCCAAGGGTTCGCTACGAAGGTCGTACTATATCATCCAACACTTCAGGGTCATTCAAGGTCGGCTGAGTTCGTCTGTCACAAACATGCACAGATTCGAAGCATGTCGCAGAAGCCCTAGTGCAGATTTTTACACGGTTGCGATTCCCTCAACAGGTTTTGATGGACAAGGACTTGTAACGGGATCCTTTACCTTTTACCTTAAGAGACAGATAGTGACAGAAAACTAAGAATCAAGAGAAGATTTTTTGCACTGTTAAATACAAGGAAATCAAAAGAAATCAAGGCCACTACAAAAATAAGAATCTTTAACTCAAGGCTCAGGTCAACCCTACTGTATGGTTGTGAAATATGAAGAGCAGAAAAAACTACCCAGAAGGTACATACTACCATAAATTGGTGTTTTCGTGGAATTGAAGGATTTAGGTGGTACAATAAGATAACTAACGTGGAACCACTGATAAAATCACTAATGTGGAACTGCTGACAAGATCACTAATGTGGAACTGCTGATAAGATCATTAATGTGGAACTAATGACAAGATCACTAATGTGGAACCCCTGACAAGATATTTGTGTAGAACCGCTGACAAGATCACTAATATGGAAACGCTGATAAGATCACTAATATGGAACCGCTGATAAGATCACTAATATGGAGCCGCTGATAAGATCACTAATATGGAGCCGCTGATAAGATCACTAATATGGAACCGCTGATAAGATCATTAATATGGAACCGCTGATAAGATCACTAATATGGAAACGCTGATAAGATCACTAATATGGAACCGCTGATTAGATCACTAATATGGAACCGCTGATAAGATAATTAATATGGAACCGCTGGTATGAACTAGATAAGTCATTCGAACAGGAGATAAAAGTAAGAAGCTGGTGTACAATAGACGTATAAAAAAAACATCTGATAGCATTACAAGACAGTCCTTGTTCTTGAACCCCCAGGGTAAGGGGTCGAGGGGCTGAAGACAAAGATGAAATGTGTGAAGAATTCATGGCCACATTTTGAGAGGTTGACATCCTGCCTCAAGGACCTGGTACAAATTTGTTGAAGGCCTATGTTCCTTGGGGCGTTGATGGGTAATTATGATTATTTATTAATTGTTTTATTGTTGTTGTGAAGATGATTATGTCTTGTTTGAGGGGGAGTACTCACATCAGGATATAATGTTGACAGCTGGCTCAAGGTGACTGGATTGTAGATTTTGCTAGGATTTCTTCTGTCCGCCGCTGACGGCATGATCTGACGATAAACGTGAGGGATGGATTACATAATACCTCGACAGACATACTTCTACAGAAAGACATTCACACAGGCAGGAAGTCAGGTATGCTGGTAGGTAGAGTGGTTGGTCGTGCAGTTGGTTATGTAAATAGATAGGCAGGCAGGTAGACAAGCAGACATGCGGGACGGCTGGTTGCATGGCTGGTTGGTTGGTTGGTTGGTTGGTTGGTTGGTTGGTTGCCTGGCTGGTTGGTTGGTTGGCTGATTGGTTGCCTGGCTGGTTGGTTGGTTGACTGATAAGTACATGAGAGACCATAGGTAATAGGATAGTAAGACTTCCTAGAATATGTTAGTCAGTTGTAAGTTTAGTAGTAATAACAATTTTGTTAAATTTAAAAACTAAACTGACAAGATTACATGATTGACATAACTTGCAATATTACATGATTGACATAACTTGCAACATTACATGATTGACACAACTTACAATATTACATGATTGACATAACTTGCAATATTATATGATTGACATAACTTGCAATATTACATGATTGACATAACTTGCAATATTACATGATTGACACAACTTAAAATATTACATGATTGACACAACTTACAATATTACGTGATTGACATACTTTGCAATATTACATGATTGACATAACTTGCAATATTACAATACTGAACACCGATTGGCAGAGTGAGTTAGAGCTCTTTACTACTCGCGGTAAAGTTACCGGGTTTCGTTTTCGACATCTGGTAGAGTCACGCTCTAGTCCACCCAGCTGTAAATGGATGCCAACTCTACTTTTGAGTTATGAAAGACAACAGCAGCTTAGCGAGGAAGTGAACTGGTTACACACGTTATAAAAGTTGGACCAAGGTGTACTGAAGTCTCTAACACATCACTTCTCTACGCCAGCATATGATATGAGACTAACATTTTTACAACAAAACTACAACATTTTATAATTGTCTTAGACTGTACAACATTTAGTACTAACATTAGATCGTATTATTTACAAACGTACAGCAATTTTAAGACCTTTAAATAGTGCTGTTTAAAACAAAATGTTCAACCCTAAATATTTCCCTTACATAGTACTATGTACGAACCATAGATAGCGCTATTTACAGATGTACAACATTCAACAATTTCCTTAGACAGCCGTGGCCGCGTATTTGTTGTTTGTTGATCGTACAGTCTGGTAGTGTTAGTAAAATTAAGTGTTTGTCCATCTGATGCGTTGGTGAGTGTGTCAGTTCTTTGTCTCTTTAGCTAGAGAGGAATCTGCTCTTTTATGAAAAGTTATGTTCTTTGGTGTTTGTGTTTCAGCAGAACCATGTTGATAAATATTAAGTGTAGAACTATCTGTTGTCTATGGTTCTCAGACCGTTACAATGTTGTAGTCGATCTTTTCTTGTGTCTTTTCCCACAATGGGTCGTATAGTGGTGGTGGTGGTGTAACAGATGTTGTCAGGTTAATACCTGAGCTGTTATTTGTCATAAGAGTTTGATGCTGTGGGGAACCTCAAAACCCAGGTTCCACACTAAACAGCTGCGTGATCATTAGACTCGTAGATGACGATGATCTTTATAAACAAAGACGTTCACCAACACAGTCTACCACAACAGTAACACTTTCAAGATATGAAATTCTTGAACGTTACGACAGCAAATATGAATAGTGATTAACCCAAAGTCCGTTGGTCGTTTATGTAGGCCTTATTTATTAGCTGGGGAATCATTTCTTCTGGTTTCTTTCTTCATAAGTCTTTATAAATATTGTTCATGGAAATCAGTGGCGGGTTATTTCTTAACAATATTCTTCTTCTTCTTCTTTGATCCTTAGCCGCCAACCGTCAAAGCAGTCAGTGGCCATCACGCCTAGTGGCGTCTTGTAGGGCAACAACAAATTGATTCCACTTTGCTCAGTCGGTGGCCATCCTTCGTACAGTGCCCCAACTCTGGTTCATTCTTTGCATCTCAGCCTCCACAGTCCTCCGCCAGGTTGTTTTTGGTCGGCCTCTCTTCCGTTTTCCTTCAGGGGTCCAAAGTATAGCTGTTCTTGTGATGGCATCGGGGTCTCTTCTGAGGACATGGCCAACCCAGCTCCAGCGTCTGCCAGCTATGATGGTGTGCATGTCCTCTTGCTTGCTCCGAGTAAGCAGATCTTGGTTGGTGATGGTATTCGGCCAAAAGATTCGGTGAATTTTTCTTAGGCATGTTGTGTGAAAAGAGGACAATCTCGACATTTCCTTCTCTGTAACTCTCCAGCCTTCCGCACCATAGAGAAGCACAGAAAGCACACAGCTCTGATATAATCTTAATTTTGTGCTTGAGCTGTATTGAGAGGACTTCCAGATGTTGTTTAGGCTTAAAAAAAAGGCTGTACTTGCCTTATTCATTCTGATGTTGATGTCTTTGCCTGCCCCGCCGTCTGGTGATACTATGCATCCTAGGTACGGTATGTGAAAGTGTCTGTCTGTACCAGTTGCTGATTCCTTACTGATATGGGCTCAGGGTTGCTCACATTGAGCGTCATGACCTCTGACTTCTTTAAATTGATATCAGTTCAAGCCCACCTGCTGGCTAAACTTATTAAGTCTATCCGTTTTTTCCTGGATGTGTTGATGTGAATGTGCTAGTAGTGCAATGTCATCTGCATATTCCAGATCTTCCAATGTAGAAAATGTAGTCCATCTTATTCCTCTTGGACTGCCTTCTGTTGTCTGGCGCATCACCCAGTCTATGACTTCTTAACAATATGAGACAGACTTGTTTCTATTCCTTAATTTATGGCTACGCCATGTAACATGTGACCATTTCTTCGTTACTACATCAACTTCCAATAAAACAATTTCAACTACAGTGGTTCTCTCCCCTATTCGATATTGCTGGCTTCATAAAAGTTATAAAGTCTCTTCAAGGGGAAATAAGCTGTCACAATTTCTCTTTCAGACAGAACTGTAAGGTTATCTTTCTTCTGGCGTGACGGTCTACGCTATCACAAAACTGTGCATTTACGAAAAAAAAAATGTTTCACTAGTGTTTAAATGTTTTTGTTCAAAATTCTGGTTGAGCAGACACGACTACGATATTTGTACAGACACTTGATACTTCTCCTTTGTTAGGAAAAACGTGCACCGAAGACGTAGTACTGGAGGTTGAAGAGTGGCGGTTTTTGGAGAGATCTCTTTCCTATTTCTGCTACTAAATGTAAGATTTTGAAGTTCTTGTAGTCTAAATGGCTATTCTACTTGATACTGTCTCTATCTCTCTGCTCTGCTGCTCTGTAAGACCCCTGTCTGCTCTGCTTTACAGTCTGACCCCCGTCTGCTCTGCGCTCTAAATGATCTTTTGTTTAAATAACTCTACATTTTGCTAACGGTTCTCATGCGATGCTCTACATAATGACAGAAGTTTAATTTTGTTGATTCTTGCTGACCGTATTACGTTATAATTTCAAGTGCATCAGAATGCTTCTAAACTTATTTTAGTTACTAGCATCTACTTTAAATAAGACTTTTCCTATCTATTTTTGAGAACCACTGCTGATGCGTGCTAATTCAATCACTGAGTACGAACTTTCCGTTAATCATTTTGACGCACAGCGGGTTATATGGTCTGTCTATAGTGCTGTCACCTCGCTGTGTACTTTTATTTAAAATGAAAACCTAACTTATAATTGTCGTTTTCTGTCCTCTATTAAGTTATCATTATTGACATGACAACATCGCCTGTGCTTCGCATGCGGCTACACAGCGCTATTTACAGATGTACAACGTTCAACACTTACCTTAGACAGCGCTGTTTACACATGTACAACATGTACTAGACACAGTATTAAGGTCTCTTTGTCTTGTGTGGACTAGCCTATGCTGTCTGATTGGGAAACAACAGAAGTGATTGCGTCATTAATAGGCCGTACTGCCCATGGTGGACTTCCGGTGTTATGTCTTTCGGTTCACACTATTGACATGTCATCAAAGCATCATTTTTTGGTGATGCGTAGATGACAGGGAGGGTAGTGTGATTTGCTTGCATAGCTAGGCGGGGTTGTCACACGGAAGGTCCAGTGTTCAAATCCTGGGTAAGCCACTCATGGCTGTTGTTTTTCTGTTGTCTAGTGTTCTTCTTTATTTCTTACGAGTGCCTGAAAACATACCTTTATGTTTGTTTCATATTAATTTACCATGTACAACAAGCATTATTTACCTTAGACAGCGCTATTTCAAAATCAACAACATCTTTGGCATCCTGTTCAGCCACAGTTCTGTTTGCCCCGAGTTCAACTGCGGCGTCTGTCAGAAACTTTTGGTAAGCCATAATGAAGGTGTCATTCCTAGGTCGATTGTAATATTCCTGGGACATGCCAAGTTGTGTGTCTAGTATCTGTTAAATGAGAGCATGATTATTTCTTTTTGAGATGGATGACAGTTTAAGGCTAACAACTCACGTACATTTTTTTCAGATATAGGACCACTGACAGATTTAAACCTAACAACTCACGTACATTTTTTCAAATATAGAACCACTGACAGATTAAGACTAACAAGGCACGTACATGTGTTTAGATATATAGAACCACTGACAGATTTAAACCTAACCACTCACGTACATTTTTTCAGATACAGAACCAATGACAGATTTAAACCTAACAACTCTACTACTTAGTCGTTCCCCTTCTACCGTGAGGTGTAGAGGTTTGGAAGAGAGAGCGCCAGATTATCCTATCGGCTGTCTTCCTCCTGGCCTGGTTCCATTCTAGTCCTCGGTCCTTCAAAGATTGTCTAATATTGTCCTCCCAGCGACTCTGGGTCGACCTGGGGGTCTGGATCCCTGGTTCTTTGTTTCTCATGCTTGTCGTGGTAGCCGATCTTCTCCCATTCTGCAGACATGACCAAACCATCTTAGTTGGGACTGTTCTATTTGGGTTTGCAGTGGGGGGGGGGGGGGGGATTTTAGGCCTTGACGTATCGTCTGGTTGCGGACCATGTCTCTTCTTGTTACTTCAACTACCTTCGTCAGATACCTCATTTCTGAGGTTTGGACCTGGCTTTCGTGGGTTGTAGTCATTGCCCATGACTCGCATCCATATCTCAAGACTGGGACATAGGTGAAGCGGTATACAGCCATCTTCGTTTTCTTACCAACCTCTCTCTTGCTGAGGAATCCCCAAAATATGGCCTGAAAAAGTCTCCCAGCTGCTGCTTTTCAAGTGGCCAACTCTTCTTTGATGCCTCCCTTTCGGTCTATAATAGCTCCGAGGTATTTAAAGTGGTCGACCTGCTCCAGGACCTGTTCTCCCAGCTTATTAATTAAAACTCTTGCAGGCCGGAATTTTTTCATCAGTTTTGCCAGAATTATTTTTGTACCTTAAAGCAGTACCTTTATAAATTCTAAAGTTACTGAGTTATTACACAACAAAGACACACATATTATACATCACAGTAAAGATAAATGAATGTAGAGTTAGTATATGAAGGACATTTAGTGATATTCTACATATAGTAATTAGTGATGAGTCATAATATAGACCACTTTCAAGAAAAGACTCATTTTAGTGAATGGAAAATGTACTCACCAACCCATGCATAAACACTGAAATATTATCCAGAGAGCTCCAGCATCTTTTAAAATATCACTAATCCATATATGAATATTGTTTACAAGTGTCAGCTTCTTGTAATATTTTGTTAATGTTTTACAGACCATCCAGGGAACCATATAAACATTATAGACATTTGGAAAGAAAAAGGACATTAGAGGCCGCGTGAAGCTTTTAAATTAAATCATACATTGTATTGTTATTATACAACAAAGACACACATATTATACATCACAGTAAAGATAAATGAATGTAGAGTTAGTATATGAAGGACTTTTAGTGATATTCTACATATAGTAATCAGTTATGAGTAATAATATAGACCACTTTCAAGAAAAAAATAATTTTAGTGTATCAAAAATGTATTTACCAACCCATGCAATAGACTGAAATATTATCCAGAGTGCTCTAGGGTCTTTTAAAATATCACTAATCCATACATGAATATTACTTACAAGTGTCAGCTTTCTGTGATATTTTGTTAATGTTTTACAGACCATCCAGCGAACCATAAAAACATTATAGACATTTGGAAAGAAATAGGACATTATAGGCCACGCGAAGCTTTTAAATTAAATCATATATTGTATGGTTTTTATACAACAAAGACATACATATTATACATCACAGTAAAGATAAATGAGTGTAGAATTAGAATATGAAGGATGTTAGTGATATTCTACATATTTTATAGACTACTTTTTAATAAAAACTCATTTTAGTGAATGAAAAATGTACTCACCAACCCATGCATAAAAACTGAAACATTATCCAGAGTGCTCTAGCATATTTTAGAATAACACTAATCCATATATGAATATTAATTACAAGTTTCAGCTTTCTGTGATATTTTGTTAATGTTTTACAGACCATCCAGCAGACCGTACCATCATCATTAAAATAAAAAAGAAGATATTTAAGGCCGCGTGAAATTTTAAATTAAATCATATATTGTGTTGATATTACACAACAAAAGACACACAAATTATGTTTCACAGTAAAGATAAATATATTTAGAATTATAATATTGGGGCTTTTAAGTGCTATTCTTCATATTATATTCAATTATCAGTAATAATGTAAACAATTTTTTTTTAAATTCATTTTAGTGAATGAAAAATGTACCCACCAACAGATGCATAAAGACTGAAATATTATCCAAAGTGCTCCATGGTTTTTTTTAAATAACACTAATCCATATATGAATATTAATTACAAGTTTCAGCTTTCTGTGATGTTTTGTTAATGTTTAAGAGACTCTCCAGTGGACCGTACTATCATTATTAAAATTTGGAAACAAAAAGGTCATATTCAAAGTAAATCTTATATTGTATTGTACTTACATTATTATGCATAAACAATATGTACACAATTTTATCTGAAAGGATATTTACATTTTAGTCAATGGTGGCTTGCGTATGCCATATCTTGAAGCAGTGTTTTGGGTGGAGGTGAGGATAATCATCGCAACCCTCGCAAATAAAATTTGTTCTTTTTGGAGAATCTGGTTTGCTGCAGACTCTACATCTTCTGTCTTTTTCTGCGTAAGCTATCATATGCTTAGCTCCTTCCAGCCTCTGAATTGGGTTGGCTGTCCTTGGTCTTGCCGGGGTTGCCTTGATACTCCTCTGTGGCTCGGGCATTAGATCTGCGGCCCACTGAAGCAAAGCATCAATCAGAGATATTTTGAACTGTTTTAATGTCATTTTTCTACTGCCTGTGAGCCTATAGAGGATGAAAGCATTGGTACAAGTAATTTCCATTATCCAGTAGAATATTTTTTTCCACCACTTGTTGCTGCGTCGTTTGTGAATGCCATAATACCCAAGCATTTGATCAGCACGGTCACATCCATTCATGCTCTGATTATAGTCATGGACTATTATTGGCTTTGGTTTTATCGTGGTAGTCATTCCTGTATTTGTTTTGGTGGAAACAATGATTACTGGCTTTTTTGCTTTCTTATCCCTCCATCCAATACAAAGCAAAGAAGAATCTTTAGTTTGCCAGCATTTCCGTTCCATGTGTGGTATGGAAAGTGCTTTTATTTCTAATGGAAAGCCAATTCGGTTTGACTGGAGGGTGCCAGTATAGTATTGCTTTTGCTGAAGCAAATAGTCAATGAGTGCCCTGGTGGTGTAGAACCTGTCTGCAAATATATGATAACCAGTTCCAATTTGCTCTAATACCGAAACATTTTCAAAGGGCGTAAAGGCATTATTGAAATTTTCAATCAAAGAGTTGATGAATGGCTCCACTTTACTTTTTCCCTCAGCATCAGGCTGTCCCACATGCAACATTGTTTGATAGATAGACAAAAATCTATCTCTTTCAAAGTTTTTGTGATAAAATGGAGCATAAAGGCAATCAGTTTCTGATGAATAATAGTCTCTAATAGAAGGTCTGGGATCAATGCCCATAGCATTTATTGTATCCATAAATTTTAACAACTCATAGTTTGATAGTGCTGTCCAGCTGGAAAATCTAGATCTTTTTAGGGATGGATTATTTTTAAGAACTTTAAGTTTTGCATACTCATTTACAGAATGTACTATTGAATTTGCAATGTCATCAGTAAACAATGTCCTATAGCAGTCAAAAGGAGTTGATGCCTCACTAAGACCTAAGTCATCGTGTACTCCTGGTTTACGACCATATTTGGGAAGAAATCTGAATGCGTTTTGGGTCTCTGTAATACTGATGTTTGGTATTGAAATCCATTCATTACTAATTGCCCCTTGTTGCTCCTTGGTACTAATGCTTTTCCCCCTTTTTGTCGATGATTTGGTCAAAACTTTTTGTCGTTTTGTAGCACTAGGGCCTGGCTGTGACCACGCCCCCTCCTCATTAGAACTAGCTTCTTCGTTAAGTTATAATTCGAAATCATCATTTTGACTTTCAAAATCATCATTATCGCTAAACTCGTCAAAGATACACAGTTCCCTAGCTTTTTCTACAGATAAAAAAGACTTACGTTTTGATAAACATGATGTGGTTGGTTCGCTAGACATTGTCTGTATAAACAACAATAATCGCCGATCGAAAGCTGACAGATTTACCGTTTTTTCACAGTGAAATTAGCTAGAACAAGCGTGTTTCCGAATCACAACTCAAAGTTAGCGCTCTTCTGAATAAAAAAATAGTAACTTCCGTTATGTTAAAATACCAAATTACTAAAATACGGAACACATTTCACGGAACACAAAAACGACGCTGGGATCGTCGTTTTGGCTTCTACGGGTTTTGCGGATGTACGTTGGTAGCGTCGTTTCGGCCTCTAAGAGTCTGATGTCTTCTTTCTTCTCGTGATATCACCATGGATTTTGTTTTAGAGCTGCTTATGACCATCCCTCTCTTCTCCAGCTCTTCCTTCCAGACTTGCAGGTTGGATTGGAGATGTGCCTCTGATTTAGCAATCAGGGCAACATCATCAGCAAATGCCAGCTCTGAAATACAGAGTTGTCATCTTCCAGTACCGCACTGAATACGAGAGACGGTCAAAAAGTAATGCCTCCTATTTTTTAATTTCATTCAATAGGCAAGAAAACAGATAAAATTCACATTGAAATGTAGCCCCAAGTCTGAACTTCAAAAATGTATTTCTCAATGTAGTCTCCGTTATTTGTTACAGTTTTTGTACATCTTCTCACAAGGGCATGTATCCCCGCACGGTAAAAATGTGTGTCCTTTTTCCTAAACCACTGGCATACTGCGCGTTTAAGGGTCTCGGTGTCCTCAAAGTGATGTCCACGAAAATCTTCTTTCAGTGGTCCAAACAGATGGAAGTCAGAAGGTGAGAGATCGGGACTGTAAAGGAGATATGGTAATAATGTCCAGCCAAATTCTGCAATCTCATCAATGGTGCGTTTAGTGGTGTGTGGCGTGGCATTATCGTGCAACAGTAGTGCAGTTCTCTGATCTTTTAATGGGTAAATTCGCCGAAGACGACCTCTAAGCTTCTTCAAAGTTTCAATGTAACGGTCTGCATTCACCGTGTTTCCCTGTTCCAAGAAGTCGAGAAGAATCACATCCTTCTCATCCCAAAACACGGAGGCCATAACTTTCCCTACAGATGGTGAACTTTTTAACTTCTTTCTTGTCGGCGATGTTTATGTCTGTCTGTCAACATTCTGGGTACCCAACGTGACAAACCTTTGAATAACCCAGATCTTTAATGATGTTCTGGACACTGCCTTTACTAATGGACAACACGGAAGAAAGTTCATCCAGTGTTACCCGACGGTCACCACGAATGATGCCATCAACTCGATGAATGTTGTGTGGAGTCACTGCGGTACACGAGCGGCCAGTCCGCTTTGCGTCAGTCATTGAGGATTGACCTACTTCAGCTGTGTCACAACGATATACCTAACGTCGGACAGTGCTAACATCCACTGTTCAATCTCCATAAACATTCTTCAAACGTTCGTGGATGCGAATTGGGGTCTCGCCTTCAGCATTGAGGAATTCTAAGACATAATGTTGTTTTAACCTAACGTCTTTGGCAGCCATTTTTAAACTGTTACAGTGGTGCCACCTGTTACTGAAACAGGTTGGTAATGCTATACAGTGCAAAAGAGTGTTTGAGGAATCTTGCTAAATTTACAAATTGCACACCGATGCAGTATATACATACATAAAAAATAGGAGGCATTACTTTTTGACCGTCTCCCTACATGCCTTGATGACATCGTCCATGAGGAGTATGAAAAGATAAGGTGACAGGATATCACCTTGTCTTTCACAAGTGCTGGTCCTGAACTCTTCTGACCTATGGTTCGCTGTCCTCACATAATTTCTGCAAGACTTGTAGAAGCTCTGTATAGCGTGAATCAGAGGTGCTGGAATGTTCTTCCTTGCTAAACAGTCCCAAAGTTTGCTCCAGGGGACCCTGTCAAAAGCTTTTTACAAATCTATAAAACAAAGATGGATCTCACTCTTATACTCAAGGACCTTTTCACTCAGCTGTCTGAGTGTGAAGATTATGTCTTGAGTACTTCGGTTTGCTCGGAATCCGCACTGGACCTCATCCAATTGTGGCTCGGCTAGGCGTCGGAGTCTCTGCTCTAGGATTCTAGAGCAGATTTTACCAGGGACACTGAGATGGGAAATGCCTCTATGTTTTCCACAATGTCGATTGTCCCCCTTTTTGAAAATTGGTGTTATGATGGCAATCGCCCAGTCCTTTGGTATGGTCTTGTTGCACCACGCTGCCTGTAGAACCCTTAAGAGTAATAGGTCGCCTGATGCTTCATGTACTTAACCATTTCTGGTGTTATACCATCATGCCCTGCTGCTTTGCTTATCTTGATTTTCTCCAGTGCTGCCTTCAGTTCTTCCATCTTTATGTCATCTTCCCCATCATTGGTTTTCACTTCTGTGCTAGTGTTTATCATTTCTGAGGTTTCACCATTCTCACCATGCAAGAGTTCTGAGAAATATTCTTTCCATCTTTCCATTACTTCCTTCGGGGCAGTAAGCAATTTGCCTTGCTTATCCTTTATAAATTTGAGAGGGCATTGTTTTTCCTTTCTCGTGTTCTTATAGAACAATTTCTGGTTTTCTTGCGCATCTTTTTCTAGCTTTTCTCCAAATTCTTCCCAGGACTTCTGTTTTGCTGCTAGCACCTTGTTCTTTGCTTCTGTTCTGAGTGTCACATATTCTCTATATTTCTCCATTTGTCCTGTTGTGCTGTTAGCTCCTAACTATTGTTTCCATGCCATTTTCTTCTCTCTTATTTTCTCTTTGACTTCCTCTGTCCACCAAGGTGTCCTCTTTCTCTTGTTCCAAATTCGGACCACATAACAACTCATGCACATTTGTAATGACATAGAACCCCTGACAGATTAAGGCTAGCAACTCACGTACATTTTTTAGTTATATAACCACTGACAGATTTAAACATAACAACTCACGTACATTTTTTCAGATATATAACCACTGACAGATTAAAATTAACAACTCACGTTCTTTTTTTGCCAATTCATAATTATTCACATACAAGCAAATAACCCGTCAAGGCATGACCCGGGGGGGGGGGGGGGGGGAACTGTGTTGTGCTCTTTCCAAATGACTACGCTGTTGCTCCTGTTATGACTTTATTACTTTCAATTCTATATCAACTTGACTGAATCTCTCAGTCAGACTTTTCATAACTCGCGGTCAATGGGCAATGCGCCATTAAAGACATGCTTTTATCTTTTAATGATATTCAGTTCATCTCAGTGTTCTCCGTTTTATCATCAGCTGTTTTGGTTATTATCGTCTGGCTTTCATTTTTGATCCCACAACTCTGTCACGTGTATTACTAATGTACATCATTTTTGATCCCACAACTCTGTCACGTGTATTTCTCCTGTATATCATCATCATTTATAATCCCACAACTCTGTCACGTGTATTTCTCCTGTACATCATCATTATTTTTGATCCCACAACCCTGTCACGTGTATTTTTCCTGTACATCATCACCATTTTTTATCCCACAACCCTGCCACGTGTATTTCTCCTGTACATCATCACCATTTTTGATTCCACAACTCTGTCACGTGTATTTCTCCTGTACATCATCACCATTTTTGATTCCACAACTCTGTCACGTGTATTTCTCCTGTACATCATGTTTGATTCCACAACCCTGTCACGTGTATTTCTCCTGCACATCATCACCATTTTTGATTCCACAACTCTGTCACGTGTATTTCTCCTGTACATCATGTTTGATCCCACAACTCTGTCACGTGTATTTCTCCTGTACATCATGTTTGATTCCACAACCCTGTCACGTGTATTTCTCCTGCACATCGTCACCATTTTTGATTCCACAACTCTGTCACGTGTATTTCTATTGTACATCATCATCATGTTTGATCCCACTACTCTGTCAAGTGTATTTCTCCTGCACATCATCACCATTTTTGATTCCACAACTCTGTCACGTGTATTTCTCCTGTATATCATGTTTGATCCTCAACTCTGTCACGTGTATTTCTCCTGTACATCATGTTTGATCCCACAACCCTGTCACGTTTATTTGTCCTGCACATCATCACCATTTTTGATTCCACAACTCTGTCACGTGTATTTCTCCTGTATATCATGTTTGATCCCACAACTCTGTCACATGTATTTCTCCTGTATATTATGTTTGATCCCTCAACTGTCACGTGTATTTCTCCTGTATATCAAGTTTGATCCCTCAACTCTGTCACGTGTATTTCTCCTGTTTATCATGTTTGATCCCACAACTCTGTCACGTGTATTTCTCCTGTACATCATCATCATTTGCTTTTCTAATCCCTATGAAGCATGAGCCGCCATTACAACTGGACCTTTAGAAGAAATCCAGCACAAATCATGCACGTGCTCATCCAGCTTCGGTTTCTGTAGCACTTTGATGTACATGGTGAGGTTGCCATCCTCATGGATAACCTTATATTAATCGCCATCTACGACATGCTAGAGGGATCAATTGAATTATTATTCGTTTTTCTTATAAGAGACCACCTCAAAGTACACGGGACATCAACTACACATAACCTCGTGTATATGCATTTCTAAACCTTCTGTGGATGGGAAGGAACGAAGCTCCTGCCCGGGTTGGAAGGAAAGTCCACAGGCTCCCCAGCCTCGCAATGACATGTCATTGAGCCGAAGGGCTGAAAGCCCAAGTGCCGCTGGTTAAGAAAAACAAATATGCATATCTAAAGAAAGTTATGGCAAAGACGTGACGTGTACAACTAATTTTGATGACGTTTTATGGTAAAAATGTTAACGCAAATACTCACATACAAAACCTTCTTGCTTGAGTTTGCAAAGTCCGTACTCACGGCAAGCACAAACATGGCTTGAATATAGACAGTTTCATAACGTGCTATGACGTCGTTAAGATTAAATGTACTGTTATTCCAGTCTGGGTTCAGAGTTGGCCAGTCCTTGACGAAATCTGTCTCCTGGAAATATGGTGTCAGGCCTGTCGCTTCAATTTGAGCTGAGAAAAAAGATGTTAAAAAATTCAAGTGTGATCTACACTTTTTTTAACTTCAATAATTAACCAATGTCCTGTTTTCTTACGATTTTTTTTTTAAGAAGCAGTACGTGTTTGGAAGGGGTCACTACAGTTGACCCTATACAAAAATGTCAACACTAAGGTACATCATGAACTCTTGATTTGGTGAATACGATAGGAATATGTTTGACTTGATGAGATAGCTAGATCTTTGACCAACCTACCCTAGACGACTCGTATGACATGCATGGTGACAGGAGTGATTGGTGAACTTTTTCTTTCTATTGCAGCATTAGATACACCGGAAACACACCACTTAAGTTAATGAAGTATTCTCTCATAAATGACATCCGCTGATGTTATAAATAAATGACCAGGAGAAATTAACACCTTTTTTAAACATTGTAAATTGTCAACATATTTACAAAGTAGTCGGATGTCGACACACAAGAAACATTCACGTGACAAAAACAAAACAGTGACAGGTAAGCGATGTAGTCTCCATGTTGCATAAAACCATTTGACTTCGTACAACAGCTAGCAGAAAAGTTGTATTTACGAACATAGAGGATGAACTTTGAACTCATACGACCTCGAAACTGAAGCTCAGGTCAAGTGTCCTTTATTCTAATCTGATTTCGATCAAATTTTAATTTGGTCAATATAGTGTTCCAAAAGTCATAATTATGAAAAGATGTCAATTTATGTTCAGTAGTTCTTGGATGTTATTTTTGTTGTTATTATGTTTGAACGGACAAAATTAAGTTAGGGCCGCTTTGTTTAAATTTTCAGTTTGAAAAACGGTAATGATGCAAGAATGAAATAATTAGTACACAATTTCAGGATAAAAGCTAACAAATCTCCAGGCTAGAATTGGTTGTAACAAGAAAATTATAAGCTAAGGTCTTCATTAACTCTAGCAACACCATCCATGTTTACCACATTTACTGTTGTGACAATTATCAACTACAAATATTAAATTTTGCTTCTTTAAGATGTCTGTTGTACCCCGAATTATTATCTTCTGAGACATTATGTTTTCTAGTAGCTTTCAATTTAGAGATTATGTTTGTTGATTCCGATTCATGTTCACAAAAGGTCCAAACTAACTTAAAAGCTGTTTCTCAGTGTATTCCTTGAATGGTGGTGTTCTATCGTTGTTCATCATATTTTCATATCTCAGTGTATACCTTAAATGGTGGTGTTCTATCATTGTTCTTCATATTTTCGTATCTCAGTGTATTCCTTGAATGGTGGTGTTCTATCGTTGTTCATCATATTTTCGTATCTCAGTGTATTCCTTAAATGGTGGTGTTCTATCGTTGTTCATCATATTTTCGTATCTCAGTGTATTCCTTGAATGGTGGTGTTCTATCGTTGTTCATCATATTTTCGTACCTCAGTGTATTCCTTAAATGGTGGTGTTCTATCGTTGTTCATCATATTTCCGTATCTCATTGTATTCCTTAAATGTTGGTGTTCCATTGTTAATCGTCATATTTTCGTATCTCAGTGTATTCCTTGAATAATAATAATAAATTCTTTAAGCGCCAAACACGGCGCATAAGGCAGAAACCAGTGCTCTCCAGGTTGTTCGTTGTGACGCCACTCCTCTCAGCTCTTGCACATTATTTAGGCCCAACGTTCTTCCTTCTCTTATTATTGTTCTTCTGAGTGTTTCTTTTGGTCTTCCTTTTTTCCGCTTACCCTCAGGAACCCAAGTGAGCGCCTGTAGTGGTATTCTGTTGTTTTGCATTCGTAGGACATGACCGACATATGACCATCGTCTTTTCCTTATACAGTCGGAGACATATTTCTGCCTAGAGTCTTCTCTCATTTGTCGATTAGTCTTGAATTCCCTCCAACTGATGTTCATGAGTCCTCCAAGACATTTGTTCTCGAATGTATTCAGCTTGTTCTCCAATGATTTTGTTATTTTCCAACTCTCACAGCCGTATGTTAACACTGAGATAACATTTGAATTAAACAGACGAAGCTTGGTATGTATATTCAATGATCGTAATTTCCAAATGTTAGATAATCTATTGAAGGCGCTAGCTGCCAAAGCAATTCTAGTATGGATTTCTCTTGTTGTGTCACCATCCTGAGTCATTTTACTGCCTAAATAATTGAAACTTTCAACTTTCTGTAGTTTTTCCCCGTTCAAGATGATATCAAAGGTCTCGTTAGAAAAGTTCATAGCTTTAGTTTTAGAGGCATTTATTTGGAGACCAATTTTAACCGAGAGATGACACAAATTATTTATTGCTTCTTGGGATTGTCTTGGTGTTGAACTTAAGAATGCTACATCATCTGCGAAATCCAGGTCCCCCCAGGAATTTTCCATTTGTCCATTTTATACCCAATTGTTCATTGTGGGTATAGTTTCTCATAACCCAATCAATAGTTATTCCAAAAAGTAGTGGTGACATAATACAGCCTTGTTTCACCCCTGTTTCTACTGTAAACCATTCTGTATTCCCTTTATTTGTTCTAACACAACATCTTGCATTGTCATATAGCGCTTTGATTATATTAACATATTTTGTTGGAAAACCATAGATTGTAAGTATCTTCCACAATGATGGGCGGTGTAGACTATCAAAGGCTTTTTGAAAATCGACGAAGGTGATAATAAGTGGCGATTGCCTTTCCACTGATTCTTCTATAATTGTTCTTAGTGTGAATATTTGATCAATACATGATCGTTTCGGCCTGAAACCCGCTTGTTCTTCTCTGATCTTTTCGTCAGCATGCAATTTAAGTCTTTCTAACATCATGCAACATAATAATTTTCCAGGTACTGATAATAGAGATATACCACGCCAGTTATTACACCTTGAATGGTGATGTTCTATCGTTGTTCGTCATATTTTCGTATCTCAGTGTATTCCTTAAATGGTGGTGTTCTATCGTTGTTCATCATATTTTCATATCTCAGTGTATTCCTTAAATGGTGGTGTTCTATCGTTGTTCATCATATTTTCGTATCTCATTGTATTCCCTAAATGGTGGTGTTCCATTGTTGTTCGTCATATTTTCGTATCTCATTGTATTCCTTGAATGGTGGTGTTCCATTGTTGTTCATCATATTTTCGTATCTCAGTATTTTTTATTTATGTGTCTTATTCGGAGATTTTCTCCAACGTCTTATTTCACACACGGTGGTGTTTTTATAATTAACTCAGATAATTTTAAAATCCAGACAATATTCAAGTAATGTCCAGATAATTTCCAAATAATATCCAAGTAAAGTCCAGGTAATATCCACCTAATATCCAGGTCATTTTAATAGCACAAGTTTGGTTTATGTATTCTATTTTATCGATTACTTCTTTGTTGTTATTTAGGACCAGTTTTAAGTCATTCAAATTGGAGTGAGCTAGTTTTTAAGGAGTGTTGCACTCTCATTTTGACTTCTTTGGCTAATCCAATAGCGTAATAGCAGACCATCAGGTCATCAATATTTGGGCCTGTGTCCTAATATAACCGACTGCCCGTGTGTGTAAGTTGAACAGGACGCATTTCGCAAAATCCAAATGCTTTTTAGAAGACCATCCACTTACGATAAACAGGCTGTCAAAGTACGACTTCTTTCACTTGTTTTAACTGGATAAAGCTAATTGTGAAATATCTCTTATTTATTACGAGAAAAAGAGACAGAAGCGCAATATAACAGTGCACGACACCCCAGTACGTACACCGGATCGGAAAGTAGTAACCAGACTACCAGCCACACATTACGATACTTCAGTCGATAACAAATAAAAATAATAAAAATAAAATGAAAACCAAAATAAGCATTAGCTAAAAGAACCTTGAAATGTCCAAATGATCATCTGTCCACACAACCTGACTAAGGAAAGTGTTTCGAATTGTTTGGCCGAATACCATCTCCAACCAGGAACTGCTTACACGGTGCAGAGAAAAAGGCATGCACATCATCATTGTAGACAGACGCTGGAACTGGGTTGACCCTGTCCTAAGACGGGAGCCTGACACCATCACCAAAACTACTATGCTATGGACCCCAGAAGGACGATGAAAGAGAGGAAGACCAAAGACAACCTGGCGGAGAACAGTGGAAGCTGAGATGCAAAGCGTGAACCAGAGTTGGGGCACGGCACGAAGGATGGCCACCGACCAAGCAAAATGGGGACAGTTTGTTGCTGCTCTACAAGACGCCACTAGGCGTGATGGCCAGTGACTGCTTGGTCAGCAAGAGGTTAATGATCCAAGAAGCAAAAGAAAACAATGTTGAATACAGCACCACACACAATAAGACTGTGATACTACTAGCTTATCTTTGTCATACTGATAACAAACATGGACATCATGATTAAACAAACAAACAAATCAAATGAATTCCATACCTTCATCGATGCATGACTTGTAAAATCGTCTCATGTTTTGTAGATACCGAGGTTGGTCTGGTGTGATTTCTTCCGTGATTATGTCTGGAATTTTATTGTTGGAGAAATTAAAACAATTGTAGTAGTAAATGTTGAGTAAACTGTAATGGAAAAGCGTTGGTAATGTAAGAAAATGTATTGTATTCTAGAAGAAGTAGCAATGTTTGCAAAAATGGTAGCATTAGTGGTAGTTGTCGCTGCCGTGATAGTGGTGGGAGTAGTTGTAACAAGAGTTAAAGTAGTTGTCGCTGCCGTGATAGTGGTGGGAGTAGTTGTAACAAGAGTTAAAGTAGTTGTCGCTGCCGTGATAGTGGTGGGAGTAGTTGTAACAAGAGTTAAAGTAGTTGTCGCTGCCGTGATAGTGGTGGGAGTAGTTGTAACAAGAGTTAAAATAGTTGTCGCTGCCGTGATAGTGTTGGGAGTAGTTGTAAAAAGAGTTAAAGTAGTTGCTGTAGCAGCCGTAGAGGATTGTTATGATGGTGACAGAGATATAAGCAGTAGTAGAAGTAATAGTAATGTCAGTGGTTTTGGTACTGGTATGAGTCGTAGCAGTATTTGGCGTGGTGGGAATAGTGTGTACAACAGCAGTAGTAGTTACAGTAGTCATAAAGTAGTAGTAGAAGCAGCATCATCAACAGTAGTAATCACAGTAAAGGTAGTCGTAACAGCAGTAAGCGTGATAATATTTACAGTAGTAGTAGTAACAGTACAGTCTGGAATAAGATTTACAAAGTTAAACAACTGTTAACTTAAGGGAATTAGGGAAGCGGGAAAAGAAAAAAGAAGTAACTGCATAATGCCTGAAAGTATCAACAATTATCAGGAATATTCACGCAAAGGTAATATCACAAATACAATATCAACATTTCTGAGAGCTTTCTTCGCTGTCAATTATCTAACACTTGTTCATCTTCATCATCACCATCGTCATCACCATCACCATCACCATCACCACCACCACCACCACCACCAAAACCACCACCACCACCACCCCCACCACCACCACCACCACCTTCATCATCATCATCATCATCATCATCATCATCATCATCATCATCATCATCATCATCATCATCATCATCATCATCATCATCATCATCATCATCATCATCATCATCATCATCATCATCACCATCATCACCATCATCAACATGATCATTGTGATCATCATCACCATCATCATCACTATCATCATCATCATCATCATCATCACCATCCTTATCATCACAATCATCATCATCATCATCACCATCACCATCATCATCATCATCATCATCATCATCATCATCATCATCATCATCATCATCATCATCATCATCATCATCATCATCATCATCGCCATCATCATCATCATCATCATCATCATCATCATCATCATCATCATCATCATCATCATCATTATTGCCATCATCATCATCATCATCTTCATGTTCCTCCTCATCATCACCATCATCATCATAATCACCATCATCATTGTCATCATCATCATTGTCAGCATCATCACGATCATCATCACGATCATTTCCATCATCTTCACCATAGTCATCATCCTCACCATAACCATCATCATCATCACCATTATGTTCATCATCATCACCATCATCATCAGCATTGTCATCGTCAACACCATCATCATAACCATCATTGCCATCATTATCACCAACATCATAACATCATCATAATCTCACCATCATCAACAGTGCCATCATAATCTTCATCATCACCATCATCATTGCCATCATCATCTTCATTGCCATCATCATCATCATAACCATCTTCAACATCACCATCATCCTCACCATCATGGTCATCATTGTGGCCGTGTATGTTTATACGGCACTAGTAGTTATATTGATTTTATTTAGTCAGAGTTAATCCTTCATATGTTGTGGTGGTTCAAGTGCTAACTGGCCTTCCGCCAGAGATGGTGATACTTGACCTTTTGTTATTTTTTTCAACCCAGGAATGTTCTTCCCTTTAAGTTTGGTGATACGCAAAACAGTTTCAGCATAACAACGTATATCCAAAAGAAATTACTGTAAAGTTCCACAAACAGCAATGTAGAAAAATTCAATTAGAGTTTATTGATGTAATTACACAAACACTGTAAATTTCACAATGATGATTGGTTATACAAGATGAAAAATATGTAATCCAACTGAATAATATATGTATATCCAAATAGAATAAATATGTATATCCAAATAGAATAATATACTGATTTGTCTACTCAAAAACTTGTCTTGGTATCCTCAAAGACGAAGTTCACCTAACGCTATCTGTAAAAATCCTCTAGTCTAAAGTTATGGATTCATTAGAATCATAAATCCTGAAATCTCTGCCTATCACCCACAACTCTTCTATTTATACTATTTCTTCTTTTTTCCCGCCTTTTTTCACACGACCCCTCCTTTTTTCACACGGTACAATAATCTACATTTGCACTACTTTCCTCAGCTGTTCGACCTTTTTGCACACGACATTCTGTTATTTCGACTTTTTTTCACATGTGTGATCTTGTCCAACTTAACAATTGGATAATAAAAAAAATAAACCATATCACACAAACATTCATTTCCCACTTTCGCGCTTATAAAACCCATTCATTATTATCTGGGACTGACCTACGTTTTCCCTGTCAGAATCATCATCACCATCATCATCATTATAATCATTGACATTATCATAATCATTATAACTATCATCATCACCATCATCATCACCATAACCATCATCATCACCATAACCATCATCAGCACTATCATCTTCACTATCATCATCATCTTCAACATTGCCATCATCATCTCCATCAACATCATCACTATCATCATCACAATCCCTATCATTATCATCATCATCATAATCATCAGCAACATCTATCACCGTCATCCCTATTATCATCATTGCCATCACCATCATCATTGCTATCATCAGCATCATCATCATTGTCATCATCACCAACATCATTGCCATCATTATCACCATCATCATCATCACAACAATCATGATCATCATCGTCATTGCCATCATCACCACCATCATCATAACCACCATCATCATCATCATCATCATCATCGCCATCATCATCATCATCATCATCATCTTCCTCACCATAATCGTCATCATCATAATTGTCATCCAGATCACCATCATCATCATCATTATTATCATATTATCACCATTATAACCATCATCATCACCATCATCATTGCCATCATCACCACCATCATCATCACCATCATCAGCATTGCCATCATCATTGCCGTTATTGTCATCACTATCATCATCATCATCGTTGCCACCATCATCATCACCATCATCACCAATATCACCATCATCATCATAATTATCATCATTCCCATCACTATCATCATTATAACAATCATCATCACCATTATCATCACTATCGCCATCATTACCATCATCATCACCAGCATCATCACCACTATCGTAATAATCATCATCATCATCACCATCATCACCACCATCATTATCATCACTACCATCATCATCACCACCATCATTATCATCACTACCATCATCATCACCACCATCATTATCATCACTACCATCATCATCACCACCACCATTATCATCACTACCATCATCATCACCACCATCATCATCATCACTACCATCATCATCACCACCATCATTATCATCACTACCATCATCATCACCACCATCATTATCATCACTACCATCATCATCACCACCATCATTATCATCACTACTATCATCATTACCACCATCATTATCATCACTACCATCATCATCACCACCATCATTATCATCACTACCATCATCATCACCACCATCATTATCATCACTACCATCATCATCACCACCATCATTATCATCACTACCATCATCATCACCACCATCATTATCATCACTACCATCATCATCACCACCATCATTATCATCACTACCATCATCATCACCACCATCATTATCACCACTACCATCATCAACATCATCATCATTGCCATCATCATCACCATCATTGCCATCATCATTATCAGGATGAACATTCTCCTTCACGTACCTTACGTGACATGTGACCACCACAACAACTAGCCACCTTGTAGGAAGCCATCACCAAACATTCACATTTTCTTGTAGCTGTGGTTTTAGTGGCCATCTGTTTTACGTGATGAATTATTAGCTGCGTCTTCAAGTTGTTCTTTTGTTATTCTTCCTTCCACCGGTACACAATTTTCTGTATGCATATTTAGCCGATATCCAGTGGCGTCCTTTGGGTTGGAGAAGGGGTGTGCTACAGCAGTTCGTACCGAGTAGCAGCCAGGTGGGTTATTATAATTGTAATATGTTGTTTACAAATATACTTGCACACATAACATGTTTTTTTCTGTGTGTTTTATCGGGTGTGCCAAAGTAAGGACCCACCCCGAGTACTAAATATTTTAAGTAACCCCTTGCTACATCATTTGTATTTTTCTGTTCCCGTGCCAAGTAGCTAATGTCTGGAGATATTGGTCTGGTAAGCTGTGCTGTTATTATCACGTGACTTAATTAATTAATTGTACTTACCTTTCATTACTAACAGGTTGGCATCATTTATGATAGTAAATGTCCCAGCCTGGGTTCTACCGTCAGGTAAGGCGATTTTTTTGTTAAATCTGCCGCATGCGTACTCATGGAAATCCGTACAAGGGTCAACAGAGAGGTTCATCTTGTCGGCCATCAAGCCGGCTGGAGAGATAGTAATGTAGTGAGAGAGCAGGATGACATAACAAATATAGACATATATACCATAGACATGACAAAATAGAGGGATTTGTTGTTGTTTGTTGTTGTTTGTTGTTGTTTGTTGTTGTTTGTTGTTGTTTGTTGTTGTTTAACTAGGGCTGCTGAGCTGCTTCCCGCTCTTTAGCAGTCAACACCATGTTGAAGACTCCTTATACACTGTAGATCTAGGCTTTCCCTGTGGCGTTTCTGCCATTCCGACACGTACTGAGTTGAAGTCATGAGCTCCAGTTTCTCCAGCTTGGCTTGCATTTAAAGGATCGTCACATCTGATCCAAAGCAGGGGTAAGAAGCGTGTGGCATACTGTTCATTCCCCGCCATCCAAAGGAAGGGGGGGGGGGTACTCTCTCGCTATGCAGAGCTGAAATACTGTGCTCTGGTTAGGGCTCTCTCTCTATTTCTTCTTCTTCTTTGATCCTTAGCCGCTGACCGTCAAAGCAGTCAGTGGCCATCACGCCTAGTGGCGTCTTGTAGGGTAACCACAAATTCGTACAGTGCCCCCACTCTGGTTCAGCTGAAATACTGTGCTCTGGTTCTGGGCTCTCCCAAGGAATTGTCACGTCCGGCACAGAGCCACTTCTCAGTTCCCCTTGCTTATCACTGGGTCTATAGTGAGATCCTCCTGCATGCAGTCAACAAGTCTAAGCTAAAGAATTACGTCTAGAGCTCAAGTGACTTCTCCAAGCTTAGTGTGTAATGCTGGGTTCTCAACACGTTTCACCACAAGGAGAATCGATAGAAGTGTATGGAAGATTTCAAGAGTCTATTAGGGTGCAATTAGCCTCACAAAGAGATTCATTTCCACGTATGTATATTGTAGCCTTGTGCTTATCTTGTGGTCATATAAGGATGAATCCAGATGTGCCTCCATGCATAAAAATAAAGAGATATAACACAAAGATAAAATACACCTCGAGAGATATTATGCAAAGTTATGATAATAATCTAGAGCTATAAAGCATAGATAACATTGACGAAGAAACATGAAACAAAAAAGTAACAAAGCTAGAGAGATGTGTCACAACGGCATAATATAAATTTAGAGATATAACACGAAGACGTGACAAAGATTGCCAGATATAACACAAAGATATAACAAAGATAAAGAGATATATAACACAAAGATATAACAGATATAGAGAGATATAACACAAAGACATAACTGAGGTAAAAAGATATAATACAAAGATATGGCAGAGATCAAGAGACATCAAACAAAGACAGTAATAGATATTAGAAAGATAGCAAAGTAACAAAGACAAGATAAAGATATGACACATTTAGATAGAGACATCACTGAAACCGACACAATTGTCGTGTGAAATTCTAATCCACATATATAAATTAAAAAGTAAATATAAAGCCTAACAAATAACTTCAATAAAAGGAAAGAAGAATGGTAAAGAACAGTGCTGTCACAATGACTGTACTCGAAACACCCCTTGTTTTCTACTTCGTCTGCAAATTGTAACGTTTCACGTTGATAGTAAAAGCCTACGGCATCACTACACGCTTTCTCCAATGAAACGTGTACTGCATTTCTAAGAAAAACCTTGAGATACGCAAGCTGACCTAGATTTAAAATTCCATTCATGTCATTTTATACACTACGTTACCATAAACGAAAGACAGATGGACTAAGGATAGAAAGAAAGGGAGGGGCTGAAAGCCGGAACGCAGGCAATACTACCACAGTCTCGCGATACACAATTAATGCCACCCCTAACACGCGTGTAAGGCCACAAGCACTAACTTTTTTTTCAAATCGACAGTGAAAAAAAAAAAACTTACAAAACGCTTATTAGGAAACATGACATTCTACTGTTTTATGTCTAAAATCCTGACATTAGTCTGACAGTACAGCAGGACAGGTGGCGGTTCTAAACATAAAAAAATAAAAAAAAAACTACACGACTATCCTGGAAAATACATATTTTGAACGCAGCCCCTTAGCCCCATTAAATTTATATATTTGGGTTCCTTAGGACTTGCTGACAAATAATATGTTAAACGTTACGCAAATAGTCTAGGAATTAACAAATTATAGCCAAAAGAAATAGTGAGGGATGTCAGACAACACCAAAATCAGAATCGCTCAGTGGCAGATTTTCACACCACCATTGTACGGGAAATAGGTCCCCATGTTAAATCCTATTTCATTGGCGGAAAGTAAATGTAAGGCTAAACACGATTAGTCGGGCTATAAATATTGATTCTTTGTTGTTAGGGAAACGTGAGTAAGGGTACTTTTTTTTTAAAAGCTGTGTAAACATGGCACGATTGGTTAGACCCGCCAATATAGTCAATCAGAGGCGTCAGGTCAGCACCACATTTTCAAATAAACTTACTAAAGAACCAGTGCGTTGAGCGCCAGTGCATATTTTTCTAAATAAAAGCCTGGGACATCGGCAGATCGAAATTGTGCTATATTCATTGCCAGTCAACGTAACTGTGTATTATTCCATGAATTGTGGTAAGCTTGAAATATTTGATATCTTTTTAATGAAAATTGAATGTAAATTGATAATTTATGTCTGTATATATGTGTGGTTCAGTAGCGAACATGAGGTAAAGCCTATATAGTGCTCCAACCTGAACAGAAGGTGTCGGAGGAAAGTAAAACTACATGGAATTGCCAAACAGTACACTGACACCTATCTTATCGACTAGAAAGAAATAATGCTAGCATTGCAGAGGCGTAGTAACCATTAGGGAGGAGTATACTGGTGAAAATTGTTCCAGATGAAGATAGCAGTTGGCCTACCGCTCTGAACTCAGTGTTTGTTATGTATTGTGTTCAGTCTGGAAATTTATTAGTTCTAAAATAGGAGGTACAACCTTCTTGTTTCAGGGACTGTGGTCCTAAAGTTATTGAGCAGCACCTGGTCTGAGCTTTGCTGAACCTAGAGGCTGACAGCATACTCCTGGGTCCAGATAGTGACCAGTGAGGTGTCTCCAGAACACAGGGAGGCTATCGAGCAGAGGAGTCTTTTCCTGCCGCCATCACGAAAGATAAGCGTCTGTGGCCAGAGGAGCTCAACATTATGCCCCCCCCCCCCCCTCAAAATCTGACTTTATAATAAAACAGAGGGAAAATACAGTGTTTAAACTGATAGGAACTGTGAACTTTTCCCCATACTATTTCCAAGATAAACAAACACTTGAAGTCATGATGACAAATAACAACTTAGCTTGAAAAAACAAAACCAGTATTACCTCATATTACCACTACACAACTGACACACATAGGATAATATTAATAAAATATGTCATTACAAGGTTCATATTGATAAATTCTGTACATATAAATTGTAATTACAATTGATTGTGATTCCTGGTTCACTTTATAGTTGAATCAGGATATAGATTAGTGAAAGTAATTAATACATATATATTTGAAAATTTACCAGTGAGTCATTTAAGATAGTCTTATAGAATGTTAAATGTGTGTGAGTGTCACAGTGTTGTCAAGTGTGGTGGAATAAATTAAATTGTTTATCTGTCTGTTGTTGTTGTGACTTACACTCCATCATATACATACCCTAGACATTTAACGTAGTCATCACAATATTCCAGAATAATTCTGACTAAGGTATAATGTGGTAGCAAGTAAGGTTATCTGTAAAACACTACACCTATTAGATACAGATACCTTCACAGCTGATCTCAGTCAGTACACTAAGTCCCCTATAAATATTTTAATCATCCCACTTTACCACATATATTGGGGGCTCGTCCTGGATATTGAACTTTCTCCTGTTATAGATATTGGGAATAATAAGAATTAAAAGGTATCCTTGGGTGAAAATAAATAAGGTTGAGCTCTCAGTGCCTGCAGTGTCCTTAGATAATTATTGAAAGATTGAATTGTTTACATTTGCATGTTAGACAATGGCCGACTTGGCAAAATTTCGATCTGCTGCTGTAGAGACTGCGAAAGAGTTAGGAATGGACGGGCAAATTATGATTGCTTATGTCACTGCTGAATGTGACAAATATATTGAACGGGAAGAAAGAAGATTAGAAAAAGAGGCCGAAAGAAAGTTAGAGGCTGAAAAGGAAATTAAGAGGTTGCAATTTGAGGCTGAGGCTGAGACTAAGAGGTTGCAGATTGAGGCTGACAAAGAGGCTAAAGCATTGGAAGCCGAGGAAAAAAGACAGGCTGCAGAAGAATGAAGATTGACTGCAGAGAGGGAAGCAGAAAAGGAGCAGAAGAGATTACAAAGGGAACATGAGTTACGACTAAGGGAGTTTGAGTTTCAAGGCCATGCTCCTGAAAATGGAACCAGTCCCTTTACCTCTGATGCTACTGCTAGTCAGGGAGCCTCAACCTCAGCTATGAATTTTCATTTAGATCACTTTGTTGAGAACGACGATGATATTGAGAGCTATCTAAATAGATATGAACTATTAGCTACCACATATGGGTTAGAGAGAGAAAGGTGGAGCTTAAAGTTATCTCAAGGGCTTCGTGGGGCAGCTTATGAAGTTTTTGCCAAAATGAGCAGAGGTGATCAGGAAAATTATGACATGCTAAAGCAGGCTCTTTTGTTAAGATATGAAAAGAACGCAGAATTTTATAGGAAAAAATTTAGGAATGCTAAACTACTGTCAGGTGAAACCTATCACCAGTTCTCTGCACGGTTAGAGACATACTTGGAGAAATGGACTTCTCTGGGGAAAACCCAAGATCTTAAGGAAATGGTCCTTATAGAACAATTAAGAGAGTCCATGGTTCCAGACCTGAGAAAGTTTCTCATGGAACAAGGTGCAGAGAGGCTGGGTGAGTTGCTAAATGTTGCAGAAAGGTATCAAGCGGCTCAGGCAGAGGTATCAGGTAATAAAAAGAAACAGGTGGATAATTTTAGGGCACCACAGAACTTTAAAAAATTTGATCCTAGAGATCAAAACAAAGGTAAGCACCAATTTGATAGGCCACGGTATGACAATAAAAATAAAACCCCACAATTCGATGAAAGGAAATATGATGAAAGAAAATCTTTCAACCAAGGGAAAAGGTGGTGTAAAAATTGTAAGATGAACAATCATGACACTGACCGTTGTAGAAGGAACCCTATAGTTATGGCCACCCTTCAGGTCAGGTCGACCTCAAGAAAGGAGGAGGATATTATGTTAGATACCACTCCAGAAGAGATGAGGAAGGCACAGGCTGGGGATAAGACCCTCAAGCCTTGTTTCAGGAAATTGTCAACTTGTCATACAACTCCAGGCAAGGGAGATTTTTACATGAAAAACAAGTTGATGTATAGGAAGACTGGAGCTAGATCCAAAGGTCAGGGACAGCTGGTACTTCCTAAAAGATATAGGGCAGAATTAATAAGGAGCCTACATGTGAAACCAGATGGGGACCATGAAAAAATAGGTACCATCATCCAAAAGGTGGCTCACAATTATTATTGGCCCAAGGCAAGGTGGGACATTGAGAATTTTGTAGAAAGGTGTAGCATAGCACATGAGGGAACACCCACAAGTGGGAACATTGATCAGGACCTGGACACGCCACGGGGCAAAATTAGGCCTGAGAATAAGAAAAAAAATAAATTTGATAAAGTGGACCAAAGGGAATGGGAAGCCCCTTTTCACGGACAAGCTTCACTTAACTGTTTTACAATGGCCACTATGCGGAGAGTGCAAAAAGATGTCGTACCCCAGGATAAGCGAAAATCCCTCAATCGGACTTAAACAAACTGGAGGAAGAAGATGTAGAGAGGAAATCTCTCATCAAGAATTTTAAGTGGGGAGAAAGCCCCAAGAGGAAAATTGGTAGCGGTCGTTTTGTGCATGATAATTCTGGGAAGAAAAATCATCACTACAGAGCTTCGGGTGGAAAGGACCTGGCATGTGCCAGGAGAAATAAGTTTCCGAATTTAAAAGTCCATATGTAACTCTGTTAAGAACGTGGACTGACGAAAAGGCAGAGGAAAATATTACATCCTCATACCAATATGTGAATGAGCTGACCACTCGTTTAAAAACTGGCTGGAAACTTGCCAATGAAAATTTGAAACAAGCCAGGAAGAAACATGCTGCCTATTATAACAGGAAAGCTAAAGACAGAGATTTGGCTGTGGGAGAGAAGGTACTGCTTCTTCTACCCGGTAGCCAGAATAAGTTACAAATTGGATGGCAAGGTCCATATACAGTTCTAGAGAAGGTGTCTAGAACAAATTATAAGATAGATAAGAAGGGGAAAGAAAAAATCTATCATGTGCATCTCCTGAAGAAATATTTGGAAAGAGAACATCAGGAAGAGACACACTTGTTGACCTTGTCCATCGCCATGGAGATGAAAAAGGAACCACTTTCATCATTTGAATATCCATTACACCCCTGTGAGACAGCGGCACAGGTGAAAATCAGTACACATTTAACGAAAACTCAGAAAGAGAGAGTACAACAGGTTCTAGATAATCATACAGAGGTGTTAACAGACCGACCAGGGCATACAAACTTATTGGAATATGATATGAAACTGATAGACCCCACACCTGTCTGTATGAAACCCTATTCGATTCCTTTTGCTAAGGAGAAAGCTTTGAAGGAAGAGATAGACTATCTGTTGAAGGAAGGAATTATTTCACACAGTGAATCTTCGTATAGTTCCAGTGTTGTACTCTAAAGGAAGCCCTCTGGAGAATATAGACTCTGTATAGATTACAGGAGACTGAATGCTATTACAGAAGGACAGGTGGATCCATTGCCGGATACAAATCAGTTGTTTGCCAGGCTAAATAAAGCTAAATATTTCTCAAAAGTGGATCTGAGTATAGGATACTATCAGATTCCAGTAAAGCCTGAGGTTAGACCATACCTAGCTTTTAGTACCTCAGAAGGACACTATGAGTGTAATAGATTGCCATTTGGATTGAAGAATGCGCCTAGTGTCTTCTCTAGAATGATGAGAAAATTATTGGACCCTCTGAATAATCCATGTATCACAAATTTCATGGATGATATCCTTATAGCAACAGAAACATTTGAGGAACACATTGACTCTCTGAACAGGCTGTTTAATCGACTCAGGGAAGCGAATTTAACAGCCCGACCAACCAAATGTTGCGTTGGATGTAAAGAATTGGAATTCTTGGGACACACAGTTTATCAGGGAAACATGACCCCTGACCCAAAGAATTTAGCGAAACTAAAGAAAGCCCCGAGACCACAAACCAAGAAAGACGTGAGATCCTTTGTCTCATTATGTGGTTTCTACCAAAAGTATATCAAAAACTTTAATTCCATATGTGCACCGTTAACTGATTTGACACGTAAGCGAAATCCAGATCGAATTACATGGACACCACAATGTGAAATGGCTTACCAGGAATTGAAGGAAAAGCTCACAAGCAAACCTATTTTGAAATTACCTGACTTAAGTCAAGAATTCATAGCAAGGACTGATGCCAGTAATATTGGGTTAGGTGCGACTCTGCTACAGAAATCAGATGCATTGGATGGGGAATTAAGCCCAGTGGCATATGCTAGCAGAAAGTTGAATAAAGCTGAAACCAATTACTCAACTAGCGAAAAGGAATGTCTTGCAGTAATATAGGCGATAAAGAAATTCAATATTTATCTGTATGGGAAGGCATTTAAGTTGCGAACGGATCACAAACCCTTGTCGTTTCTAGCGCAGGCTAGACATGAAAACTCTAGATTACTCCGTTTGTCATTACTGATGCAGCCATTTGAGTTTAGCATAGAGTATATAAGTAGAGAAACAAATCTGGGAGCGGATTTTTTAAGCCGCCATCCGTGTGATGAGAATCACCCTAAATCCCAGGAAAAATACTAAATTTCTCTATGTGTATATAGAATTATAGACTGACATATAACGTCTGTTTTAAGTGGGGAGAATTTGTCGTGTGAAATTCTAATCCACATATATAAATTAAAAAGGAAATATAAAGCCTAACAAATAACTTCAATAAAAGGACAGAAGAATGGTAAAGAACAGTGCTGTCACAATGACTGTACTCGAAACCCCCCTTGTTTTCTACTTCGTCTGCAAATTGTAACGTTTCACGTTGATAGTAAAAGCCTACTGCATCACTACACGCTTTCTTCAATGAAACGTGTACTGCATTTCTAAGAAAAACCTTGAGATACGCAAGCTGACCTAGATTTAAAATTCCATTCATGTCATTTTATACACTACGTTACCATAAACGAAAGACAGATGGACTAAGGATAGAAAGAAAGGGAGGGGCTGAAAGCCGGAACGCAGGCAATACTACCACAGTCTCGCGATACACAATTAATGCCACCCCTAACACGCGTGTAAGGCCACAAGCACTAACTTTTTTTTCAAATCGACAGTGAAGAAAAAAAAAACTTACAAAACGCTTATTAGGAAACATGACATTCTACTGTTTTATGTCTAAAATCCTGACATTAGTCTGACAGTACAGCAGGACAGGTGGCGGTTCTAAACATAAAAAATAAAAAAAAACTACACGACTATCCTGGAAAATACATATTTTGAACGCAGCCCCTTAGCCCCATTAAATTTATATATTTGGGTTCCTTAGGACTTGCTGACAAATAATATGTTAAACGTTACGCAAATAGTCTAGGAATTAACAAATTATAGCCAAAAGAAATAGTGAGGGATGTCAGACAACACCAAAATCAGAATCGCTCAGTGGCAGATTTTCACACCACCATTGTACGGGAAATAGGTCCCCATGTTAAATCCTATT
This sequence comes from Oreohelix idahoensis, assembly GCA_024509875.1. Taxonomy (NCBI): domain Eukaryota; kingdom Metazoa; phylum Mollusca; class Gastropoda; order Stylommatophora; family Oreohelicidae; genus Oreohelix; species Oreohelix idahoensis. The sequence goes on along the minus strand of JAMPIV010006963.1, from coordinate 167,776 downwards.
TCATTGGCGGAAAGTAAATGTAAGGCTAAACACGATTAGTCGGGCTATAAATATTGATTCTTTGTTGTTAGGGAAACGTGAGTAAGGGTACTTTTTTTTTGAAAAGCTGTGTAAGCATGGCACGATTGGTTAGACCCGCCAATATAGTCAATCAGAGGCGTCAGGTCAGCACCACATTTTCAAATAAACTTACTAAAGAACCAGTGCGTTGAGCGCCAGTGCATATTTTTCTAAATAAAAGCCTGGGACATCGGCAGATCGAAATTGTGCTATATTCATTGCCAGTCAACGTAACTGTGTATTATTCCATGAATTGTGGTAAGCTTGAAATATTTGATATCTTTTTAATGAAAATTGAATGTAAATTGATAATTTATGTCTGTATATATGTGTGGTTCAGTAGCGAACATGAGGTAAAGCCTATATAGTGCTCCAACCTGAACAGAAGGTGTCGGAGGAAAGTAAAACTACATGGAATTGCCAAACAGTACACTGACACCTATCTTATCGACTAGAAAGAAATAATGCTGGAATTGCAGAGGCGTAGTAAGCATTAGGGAGGAGTATACTGGTGAAAATTGTTCCAGATGAAGATAGCAGTTGGCCTACCGCTCTGAACTCAGTGTTTGTTATGTATTGTGTTCAGTCTGGAAATTTATTATAAATTAGTTCTAAAATAGGAGGTACAACCTTCTTGTTTCAGGGACTGTGGTCCTAAAGTTATTGAGCAGCACCTGGTCTGAGCTTTGCTGAACCTAGAGGCTGACAGCATACTCCTGGGTCCAGATAGTGACCAGTGAGGTGTCTCCAGAACACAGGGAGGCTATCGAGCAGAGGAGTCTTTTCCTGCCGCCATCACGAAAGATAAGCGTCTGTGGCCAGAGGAGCTCAACATTATGCTCCCCCCCCCCCCCCCCCCCCCCTCAAAATCTGACTTTATAATAAAACAGAGGGAAAATACAGTGTTTAAACTGATAGGAACTGTGAACTTTTCCCCATACTATTTCCAAGATAAACAAACACTTGAAGTCATGATGACAAATAACAACATAGCTTGAAAAAACAAAACCAGTATTACCTCATATTACCACTACACAACTGACACACATAGGATAATATTAATAAAATATGTCATTACAAGGTTCATATTGATAAATTCTGTACATATAAATTGTAATTACAATTGATTGTGATTCCTGGTTCACTTTATAGTTGAATCAGGATATAGATTAGTGAAAGTAATTAATACATATATATTTGAAAATTTACCAGTGAGTCATTTAAGATAGTCTTATAGAATGTTAAATGTGTGTGAGTGTCACAGTGTTGTCAAGTGTGGTGGAATAAATTAAATTGTTTATCTGTCTGTTGTTGTTGTGACTTACACTCCATCATATACATACCCTAGACATTTAACGTAGTCATCACAATATTCCAGAATAATTCTGACTGAGGTATAATGTGGTAGCAAGTAAGGTTATCTGTAAAACACTACACCTATTAGATACAGATACCTTCACAGCTGATCTCAGTCAGTACACTAAGTCCCCTATAAATATTTATATCATCCCACTTTACCACAACAATGTCAACATATACGTGCATAGACTTCATCTTCTTCAAGTACTATGCCTTGTGGCGTAGGAGATCATGTCTCTCCACAACTTCCTGTCTCCAGTACTATTTATCAATTCTGCTGTTGACTTCTTTCGATGCCACGATGTCAAACTGTCCAGTATTTGCTCTCTTTGTCTTCCCCTATCTCTCTTTCCTTTAGTCTTACCTGTTGTTACGATATATTCCAGCTTTCCTCTTCTCATAACATGCCCCCAAAAAGTGGATTGCTTCTTTCTAACTTGTGAAATAAGTTTCCTTTGCGCATTGGCCTCTTTCAGGACATCCTCATTACTATTTTTGGCTGTGCAGTAAATAGACTAGACTTTTAAAATCATCGTCACTACAGAGATGTCAAGTAAAGATTAACAAGATTGGATAACACATACGAAGCCTATTGTAGTAGACCATAAGATACCCCCGTGAATAGAATGACAGACTAAAAGATAGACAAACATACAGGTAGACAGATAAGCAGAACATAATAAATGAAACAGGCAGCGAAATAAATCTTACCTGCCAAAACACAGTCAGTTGTGATGCACACTTTCGCTGCTGTTGATTCCAGATTTAAAAAAAGAAAAAAGAAGAAGCAATATTTGGATCAATAATAAACCAGTCATTTTCTATATTAGCAACAATAAACCAATTATTTTCTGTGTAATTAATAATAGTTATTCTATGTGCAACCAACAATAAACCAATTATTTTCAATATGATAGTTCAATCTCGTCTACTGATCATTTTTATGATCAATACTTGAATCGCCGTATTAAATGACAGATCGGTGTCATCAAGGTGACAGAAAAATAAACAACAACAACCAAAACAGACTTTAACAAATGGGTGCTTGCGTACAACATAATGATTGAAATGGTATGACAAGGTCACTCTGCTGAGTGGAACTGATGACAAAAACCAGACAAGTGTCAGTGGAATAAGATATGAGGAGAAGACGCTGACGATGGATAGGACATGCGTTGAAAAAGCCAGTTAATAGCATTACAAGACAGTCCGTGTTCTGGAAGCCCAGAATAATAAAACCACAAGAGGTCCAACACCATATGGAGAAGGTGTTAGACACCGATAAAGAATAGGCTGCCCTTCTAAAATGCTGGAAATGATAAAGTCATTCCATGACGGCATGAAGGGAACAGTCCAATATGCTGGAAGCACGTCACAGCCCTTTGATATACGAAGTGGCGTTAAACAAGGCTGTGTTCTGGCTCCGACCCTCTTCGGAATCTTCTTTGCCTTACTCTTGAAACATGCATTCAGAGATGCAACTGAAGGAATATGCCTTCACACTAGGTCAGATGGCCGTCTGTTTAATCTTTCAAGGCTGAAGGCAAAAACAAAAATCAGAAGGGTCACTATAAGAGACTTGTTGTTCGCTGATGATGCTGCAGTCATCACTCAAAGCCAACAGGAGCTTCAGAGCTTGATGAATCGCTTCACTAAAGCATGCAAGGACTTTGGCCTCACAATAAGTCTAAAGAAAACGAATGTGCTGAGTCAGGATGTGGGTGCTGCACCAGTTAACACTATCGATAACTATGAATTGGCAGTGGTGCACCACTTCACATACCTAGGGTCTACCATCAATGACAAACTCTCACTGGATACAGAAATCGAAAGCCGCATTGGCAAAGCTGCAGCTACCTTTGCCCACCTCACATCGCGTGTTTGGGGAAACTCACAATGAAGACCAAAGCTGCGGTATATAATGCCTGCGTCACCAGCACACTCCTATATGGCAGCGAGACCTGGACGACCTATGCTAAGCAAGAAAGAAGGCTCAATACCTTCCATTTGCGGTGTCTACGCCGCATCCTCGGCATCTCGTGGAAAGATAAAGTGACAAATGTCGAGGTGAAGAAATGACACAAGACATGAAACTTTAGCGTGTAGTTGTTCAAGGCCTATACTCCGTAGGGCACAGTCGTCAAGTTTTTCCTAACAAGTCTCAAGTCTCTTAGTACAAGTCCCAAGTCGAATCTCAAGTGCCTAACAGTCGTGTTTAAGTCGAGTCCCGTGTCGAACCCGTTTTTTTACAACAGTTTATAGTTACAATGGCATTACTCACTATAAATCTCGTCTTATTCAAGTACCATGCCCACTGGCATAGGAGATCATGTCTCTCCACAACTTACTGTCTCCGGTACAATTTATCAGTTCTGCTGTTGACGTCTTTCCCTGTCACGATGTCATACTGTCCAGTATTTGCTCTCTTTGTCTTCTCCTATCTCATTTTCCCCGAATTCTTACCTGTTGTTACGAAATATTCCAGCTTTCCTCTTCCCATAACATGCCCCCCAAAAAGTGGATTGCTTCTTTCTAACTTGTGATATAAGTTTCCTTTGTGCATTGAACTCTTTCAGGACATCCACATTACTCTTTTTGGCTGTCCATGGTGTTTTTAACATTCTTCTGTAAAACCGCATCTCTGTTACTTCTAGTGTCTTCCCTACTTGCTTACTAATTGTCCATGACTAACTCCCATATGTCAGGATTGGTTCTATATAAGACTGAAGAAATATCTTTCTTACTTCCAATGACAAAGAATTGTTGCATAAAATACTCTTCATTTTATAGAATGCAGCTTTTGCCTGAGCTATTCTATTCTTCACTTCTGAGATGCATCTTCCATCCATTGTTGCATTAACCAACTAAACATATAAACAATTACACAAATTATTGTATTATCTAATACAACACAACAGTACCACGACAATCACATGTATTTGAATTTATTTTGTTTTGAAACTGATTCATTTACTTTGATTGTACATTCTGGAGCAGCCAGAGACGATCATTACTTCTGTCTTTTTGCTATTAAGGTTGTCATTATAAATAACAAAAACGAATAGCAATCTCTATTGTTATTATTTTATTTACTGATTGCTTTCATTTGATCAAACTCTGTTGGCGTTTATATTTTATTGATTTAAACAACATCATTTTAGGTTTCTCCTTACGAGTGCAGTATGAACAAGGTCGGTGAAGTTGGTTCGCCAAATTTGGCAAGTCCCGAGTCGAGTGGCTAATGAAAAAAACATCGAGTTTTAAGTAGAATCTAAGTGGTGACTTAATTCCAACTCGAGTCCGAGTCTCGTCGACTCGAGTCGACGACTCCAACATAGAGTGCTGACGAGTAATAATTTAATAAACAAATTACGGTGAGACTTACCTCCGTTGGTACTGCCAGGTGTAGTGCAGATGTTTCTTGCTGATTCTAGGTGAGATGAAGAAATAATTACCATAAATAAACATGTCTATCTTCACAATCATCGTCCATGTGAGTATCATGTCTAGTTTATGTATTTAACGTTGCTATTAGCGCCATTGAACATCCGACTGGCATAGTGGTTTGAGATCTGACCTCTCGTGGCAAAAGTACCGTGTCCGAAATAGGTAGCGTCACGCTCAAGTCTACCCAACACTAAATGGGTACCTCTGCTCTTGATTTAAGGAAGACAAAGGCAGCGAGCAAGGAAACTTATCACCCACATCTCAAAGCTGGATCTAGCATAGCGAAGTCTTTAACATTTCACTCCCCTACAGCAGTATCTGGTATAAAACTACCTTTACATTTGATATTAGCCCCATTAAACCTAAATCTGGGATGTTTCAATGGTTGTATTATTGCCACACAGTCCCAACTAAGATGGTTTGGCCATGTCTACAGAAAGGGAGAAGATTGGCTCCCACGACGAGCATGGAAAACAAAGAGCCAGGGATCCAGACCCCCAGGACGACCCAGAGTCCGCTGGGAGGACAACATAAGATAATCTTTGAAGGACCGAGGACTAGAATTGAACCAGGCCAGGAGGAAGACAGCCGATAGGATAGTCTAGCGCTCTCTCTTCTAAACCTCTACAACTCACGGTAGAAAGGGAACGACTAAGTAAGTAAGTAAGTATTATTGCCATCAGCGCTGTTTGATGGTTTAATTACATACACTGTTCTTGCATCAGTGGTTTCCATGGCAATCTGCTCTACATGATGTGGGAGCCAACCCCATATCCTGTCAAACCATCATCATTATTCTTGTATCATCACCATTCTGTAGGTAGCATCTCTCATTAACGTTAAGGTCGTCATATCTCACGTTTCTCATCTACTCCATAAGCGGGGCAGGTCAAGAAAATGTTTGTTTACTGGACGTCAAAGTTGTGCATGCTCTACTAATAAGTGTGCTGTCATGTTTACTGGATGTCAAAGTTGTGCATGTTCTACTAATAAGTGTGCTGTCATGTTTACTGGATGTCAAAGTTGTGCATGTTCTACTAATAAGTGTGTTGTCATGTTTACTGGACGTCAAAGTTGTGCATGTTCTACTAATAAGTGTGCGGTCATGTTTACTGGATGTCAAAGTTGTGCATTTTCTACTAATAAGTGTGCTGTCATGTTTACTGGACATCAAAGTTGTGCATGTTCTACTGATAAGTGTGCTGTCATGTTTACTGGACGTCAAAGTTGTGCATGCTCTAGTAATAAGTGTGCTGTCATGTTTTGTAGTCTCCTCAATTCGTAAATAACTATGGCAATGAGTCCTTGGTGTGATAACCCTCAGTTACGTTTTACTTGGTGTTACTGTCGGCATGTTCTATTCTCTTCTGCTTGTTGAGAGAGCTTCTTTTCGTCCAATCTGAGGTGTCCCAATCGGCTGCATCATCCTCCCAGGTATCTAGATTTATGTCCAGTGCCCTCATGTCTCGCCTGCACACATCGTTGAACCTCAGCTGCAGTCACCCGGCTGTTCTTGTGCCATCTGCCAGTTGTCCGTAATTTTTTTTTTTTTTTTTAATGCGGCCATCTTCCTTGCGCTTGACTTTGCCAAACCATCATAACCTGTCATGTTAAATTTCTTTAATGTTCTTTTTATTTAGTGGATAGAAATATCCTATCTAATCCTCCATTCTTTGTAATTTTAATATATATTGTGTCTTGAATTGTAGAAAAAGATTTTAACTGCCATTATCTGACTGGCTACATCTTTGCTAATAATAAATTCCTTATCACTACAGGTTTAATAAATAATTCTCTTTGCAGTCTTTAATGTCTTAACATTTCAGAAAATAATTTGTATTCATTAAAAATGAAACCTTTGTGTTTCCATATAATTAATGTTTTGCATTGTGCATCGCTCTTTCTTTGGAATGAAAGTTACGTAGAGTTCCGAATTTTGAATACCCTGACAACGAACGTGATTCTTTTTCAGTGTAGTCGATGTTTGTAAAGTAGAATCTCACACCATATTGGTTTCCTACAACTGGCCTATATCCATATGTAAGTCTATTTTCTTAACACATCTTCATTAGTAAAAGCAAAGTTTCATGACAGTAAATATTATGTTAGTAGAATCCTTTGTTGTTCATGATTTTTCTTTACGTTTTAGAAGGAAGTACTCTGTATTTTTATCTTGTAAAGACTTGGAACACTAAAGTTCTTCTGTCGTACATCATTAGATATCTTATTTAAAGTTCTAATCTGATCGATTTCTTATGTTCTTCTTCATTTTCTTCTTCTTCTAGTTACTTCATTCATAATTCATTCATTATCGATTGCTCTCCTGATGAAGCATGACGTCACCATGGTGGTTGGTCCCCATGCTCCTGCTGCAGTAGTTTCTGTGGTACATGATGAGGTTGCCAGTCTCTTGCACAACCTCATTTTAGTAGCCTTGTACGACATGTTTGATGCTGCAGTAGTGGAGATTCCAGAACAAGGAATGTCTTGTAATACTATCAACAAGTTTCCTTAATGTGTGTCCAATCCATCTCCAGCGTCTTCTTCTCATCGCCGGTACAACTGACACTTGTATGGTTATTGTCATCAGTTCCACATTAGTGATCTTGTCACGAGTTCCACATTAGTAATCTTGTCACCAGGGCAGAATGTCAGACGGGCCTGCGTGCCCAATTCTTAACCCTTTGAAAATAAAGTTCGTTCGTTCGTTCCACATTACCGATCTTGTCATCAATTCCACATTAGTGATCTTGTCATCAGTTCCACATTAGTGATCTTTTCATCAATTCCACATTAGTGATCTTGTCATCAGTTCCACATTAGTGATCTTGTCACCAGTTCCACATTAGTGATCTTGTCATCAGTTCCACATTAGTGATCTTGTCATCAATTCCACATTAGTGATCTTGTCATCAGTTCCACATTAGTGATCTTGTCATCAATTCCACATTAGTGATCTTGTCATCAGTTCCACGTTAGTGGTCTTCATCAGTTCCACATTAGTGATCTTGTCATCAATTCCACATTAGTGATCTTGTCATCAGTTCAACATTAGTGATCTTGTCATCAATTCCACATTAGCGATCTTGTCATCAGTTCCACATTAGTGATCTTGTCATCAGTTCCACATTAGTGATCTTGTCATCAGTTCCACATTAGTGATCTTGTCATCAGTTCCACATTAGTGATCTTGTCATCAATTCCACATTAGTGATCTTGTCATCAGTTCCACGTTAGTGATCTTGTCATCAGTTCCGCATTAGTGATCTTGTCATCAGTTCCACATTAGTGATCTTGTCATACCATTTCAACCCTTCTACTCTACGCAAGCACCAATTCGTGACACGGTGTAACTTGTTGGTATAAAATTATACCATTATTTAAGAAGACTATTTCATTCATCCAACATAGCACATCTATCACCACTTTTAAAATAGCTCGAGGCGACTAAACCAATGTATGAACGTCTTTTTTCTTCTTATAGACAAGGGGCCCCGTGTGGTTCCCCGGGGGCCTCTGATGAGACAAGTAAAGAACAGGACTACTACACCCTCAAGCATGTCGTACCAGGCCACTAATATAAGATAATATGAACAAACAAATAAGGAGACCTTTGTGTGTTGTTTCTTTATTTATGTACTTATGTGAACGGATTGATGACGTCATTATATAAAAGATACCCTCAATTCTATCTAACATAAGAGACAACAGAGACTGTTGACGTAATTCATAATTAACCTATAAAACAAAAGAAACTTAACATAGACACAAAAGACAGTTATAGGAAATGACGACAAGATGACGTTAACGTTACTAGTGCAGTAACGATGACATATACATAAATGGTGCACAAATAATTTTAACCAGTGGTTTAAGCCAATAGATTGATTGAAAAAAAAGACATCCGTTATGAAGACTAATGTTTAGCAGTCTTTAGCTACTGACCTTGCAACGAGATGGTCGTGATTTTGAGACAGACCGATGTTGAAGTAGACTCAGATAAACTCAAGCTAGTTTATCCCCTGACATTGGACAGTGTATTTCTTGCTTTGATGCAGAAATGGTATGAATTCGCTCGATTTGATATACTATGAATTCGCTCGATTTGATATATTATGAATTCGCTCGATTTGATATACGTCAATGACAAACAGTCATCTGTGTTTAAGATCGAACATTGTTAGAATGGTTTTTTGGAACATATTATTTTGGAGATTAGCTCCCTAATTGTCTTCCACTCTCCCATCGTTCAAAATACACCAGCTTCTTAGTTGGTTTTGACGATGACACTTTGCATTACACAACAGCTACATACGAAACTGGAATAATACCAAATACTCTTTGGTACCAGTTTCCAACGAAATATAATAGAGTAGGACATTTTAATCTGCAACCGACACTATAATTATATGATCAAATCGTCTGTGAAAATTGGAAGACTTGTAAAATAAAGTTATCGTTGGAATTTCTATCATGGATTATGTTGGATATCATTGGACCGTTGAATTTTATTTAAAGTTCTGCATTCAGTTTGGATGATTTCTGATGAAAGAGTACTACATTATATGTCACACAAAGTCCAAGGAAACCGAATCAATAAAAACCTGGGTCCCGTAAATTATCGAAGAGAATCTATACCTTTGGTGAACCAAACCAGTATTCTCGTTTTATGACTCTTCAGAAACACTTATTAAAAGGAAAAAGAGAAAAGATAAAAATATAACATAAACTTTACCCAGTATGTAAAACGGGTACATACTTAGAGGGCAAGACTGGTGCACCTGTCACATGAGAGAGGGGGTAAATTGGAGCCGCGACAACCAGGATTCGGTGGACTGTTAGAAAATGACGCAACCGAACCCACACGTGGATAATTACATGGATGTTTTGCAAATGCAGCATAACCAACAACAGGCATTAATGATGCAGAACCTACAGCAAAATCAACCAGAAATGAATGCACATCAAATACCACTTCCAGTGGATCCAAATGAAACAAACCTAATGGCATTACGAAACATGACTGACACTCTTCAACGTGTTGACCAACATGCGAAATTTAACAATATAAAAAACTTTATCACACCGTTCAATGGGGATTCGAAAAGATTTCGACAATGGATGGTTGACGTGGATAAATTCGCCTACTTGATAGATGCAACTACAGACATTGACAAGAAGAAAATAATTTTTTTTTTCATCAGAGGGCCTGGTCACAGATTTTGTCCGAGGGCGGGCAAAGGCATTTCCGATGGAGACCTTAGAAGAACTCAAGAAAATATTGGTATCAAGATACTCAGAGATTACCGACGCTGAGCACGCGTGGACGATGTTAAGAAGAATAAAGCAAGATCGACAGGAAAGTGTTCAAATGTACGGAGATAGGCTATTAAACCTCGCCGAAGATGCTTTTGTTGGAGGTAACATTCCATCAACTGATCTGGAAAAACATCTAGTCGGAATTTTTGTGGACGGACTGTATTCTGATTCACTGAAAATTCATCTACTCAGAAAAGATCCTCAGTCAATAACTACCTCAATACAATTAGCTGTTTATGAGGAGAATGTGAAAAAAAGATTTCAACAACGGATTGGAAGGTGTCCGCTACAAGAGTATGAATACCAACATACTCAACATGATCAACAAATGCACCAACCTATGGAAATTGATCATTCGAGACATCGATGGGACAAAAATCAAGAACATCACAGAAGATCATTCAATAACTCATACCAGAATCAGAGAAGTCCAGCACTATAGAGTAACCACAGAAGAGACTACAGAATACACAATGTAGAACCCCAACAACCAACCACCGTCTGTTTTAACTGTGCAGGTCAAGAACATGTAGCAGGGAATTACAGAAATTCACAGCCCAGAAATCATTTTGGGGACAACAATTCAAGACCAGAAATAAATCATAGAAATTATCAGTATCAAAATCACTATCAGACAAATAATAACAGAAGACATCATCAAAACAGAAATGACTCCCAACCAACCTCAAGGAGAATGGGAAACGCAAGGACTTCACATTAACAGAGATCGGATGTGATGGTCTGCAGAATCGATCTCTATCTGATAAACCAGCGACATTAAAAGAAGATCAAGCCTACATAAATATTATCCCAGACCCTTGTTCTTGCATTTTAAAAATAGGAAAACAAAACTTCAGAGCTCTCATAGACACTGGCGCGACGGTTAGTCTGATTAGAGAGAAATTGTACCATCAGATAAAACACATGACGAAGGTCTCAAGACATACAGTAAGAATGAAATCAGTAACGGGTCAAGATCTGAAAGCATTAGGAACTGCCTATATACCTTTCAAGATGGGAGAAGAAATGCTAGAACACTCATTTATTATAACGAGAGGACTGTCTAGAAATTTTATAATCGGGAGAGACTTCCTTAGAAAAAATAATGCCAGAATATACTTTGATTTGAAACAGCTCAGAATAAATGGCAGTTATATACCTCTACAAGATGACGTACATATCGCTACGTTGATAAGAACTACCACTCCAGTAACTTTGAAGCCGAGTTCTATCACTGTAACAAAGGCTCGAATAAAAAACTCACCTTATGTAAATATAGGACAGATAATCTATGTATCTCAAATGGAGAATGAAGAAACGGATGATCCACATGTGGAAATACAAGATGGCATTGTAATAGTGAGTAAGAACAGAGACTTTCCAATAATGATTGTTAATTCTTCAGGAACCACTCTTACTATCCCAAGAGGAAAGATTGTAGGACAAGTTCAAATACCAAAGGATGAGATCTCCCACAAACTATCAAGTTACAAGGACGATTATGTGAACCTCTCTACTCAAACGTCATCCAAAACCTTTCCAAACACATTTCCTTCGGGGAATAAGAAGCGTCCCTATCCCATCTCCTCCCTCCAGTCCCAGAGAAGAGAGTATCACAGAAAATGTATTTCGAATGAGATTTCAGAAACAGACACCAGAGAGAAATGCACGAATTTCGATCCATACCTTGATGAAAGAGATAGAGACATATTAAACGAGACATATGGAAGGAAGAGTAAATATTGCTCCTCTAAAAGCAGATATTATACTGTGGAGTCAGTTTCTGCTTGGCCGAATAGAAGAAGTGGCAAACTTTATAACAAATCATATTATCCCTCAAAACCAGCTTGTCAGAACCAAATGACGAGAAATCAATACAGTCTTCTCAAAAACAACAATGATGAAAATCCAGAAAGGATGAAAGTTTTACTAGAACAATTACATACTACTGAAGAATTTCAGAATAGACTGGAGAATTTCATAAAGAAACATAAAGATGTATTTGCAATCTCTGATATGGAGTTGGAGAGAACAAATACCGTCACAATGGAAATACATACTACATCGGAAGAACCAATAAGTCTGAGGCCATATCATACTCCTCTAAAAATAGAGAAATCGTAGAGAAAGCTATCCAGGAAATGTTAGCGGCTGGTATTATTGAAAGATCCCGCTCACCATGGTCATCCCCTATAGTAATAGTCACCAAGAAAGACGGAAGTCACCGATTTTGCTGTGACTATAGGGCATTGAACAAAATTACTAAAACAATATCGTATCCTCTACCCCGCATAGACGACATTTTGGCGATGCTTGGGAAATCCAATTGGTTCACCTCATTAGACGCTCGATCAGGATTGTGGGCTATTCCTATGTCCGCGGATGCAAAACAGAAAAAGCACTTTCTGTACTCACATGGGATCTTTTTCATGGTCTGTGATGCCTTTTGGGTTAAAAACAAGTCCAGCCACATACATGAGTTTGATGGATGAAGTTTTACAAGGGTTACACAAATTTGCATCAGCTTACATAGACGATATTTTAATACACACCAATGGAACCATTGAGGATCACCTTAAACATGTAGAGACTGTCTTCGACAGATTACGTTTACACAAAGTGAAGTTAAAATTGAGTAAATGCAGCTTTCTACAAAAAGAGATCAAATATTTAGGTTTCATAGTAAATCAGAATGGAATCAGACCAGATGACGATAAAATTGCAGCAATACGGAAGATACGTCCACCAACGAATGTAAGGCAAGTGAGAGGATTCATAGGATGTTGTGCTTACTATCGAAAATACATAATCAATTTCTCAAAAGTAGCCGAACCTTTGCTGAATTTAACCAGGAAATATGCAAAATTCAGGTGGGAAGAAAAATGTCAGAAAGCATTTGACTACCTAAAGTCAGTACTAATTACAATACCTTTTCTGGCACATCCAGACATCACAAAACCCATGATCATCTATAGTGATGCTTCCAACACTGCAATAGGAGCTTGTTTGGTACAAGAAATATCACCAAATGAACCACCAGTGATTGCCAATATTCTTCAAGAAAAACTGATAGCTTTTCTTTCACATGTTTTAAGCAGAACTCAACGAAAATGGACGACAACGGAGAAGGAAGCTTATGCAATTCATTATGCTTTGCAGAAGTTTGACTTTTATATCAGAGGAACGTCGGTTATCATAAAAACGGATCATCAACCTCTAGTAAATTGGCTTACTAAACCCCAAGAACAACCAAAAAAAGCTTCAGACATGGGCTATCAATTTGCAAAATTACGATACCAAGATCGAGTATTTACCTGGTAGACTAAACACATGTGCAGATTTATTATCGAGAATACCATATCCTGAACCTACAGACGTGGACGATCTGAAACAACAAGACTTAACTGAAATAGATGATAATGCGAAAGAAATCTCCGCCATTGACTTCATCCAACATAGTCAAGACACTGGGCCTCCTGATAGTCAAGAACAGAAAACACAACCTACGGAGAACTCGAGAACTGATGATGGCGATGAATCTAGAGATTTTGAACAGAGTCTAATCTTCAAGAAGGAACAACTGAAAGACGAAGCATTAACCAAGATTATAGTACAAGTACGTACCAATCCGAAAGAAAAGAGAGAGACTATGTGATATGACCTGAAGACAATATTTTATATCATGTCAGTACTAGAGAATATGGATTACTGCAGATATGTATCCCCACATCATTGGTACCAACTGTATTGAAACAATTTCACGATGACAATGGTCACTTCGGACGCGATAAAAACCTCGACGTCATTACAAAGAGATTCTATTGGCCAACTATGATATAAGATATCTTAGAATATGTAGGAACGTGTAAATTTTGTAAACTTGGAAATATGAGAATGATTAGATCACCGAGTCAGGAAATGTCATATCAACATTATCCTATGGAAGTCGTTAGTCTAGACATATCGGGACCGTATCCAGTTACCTTGTCAGGACACAAATACATATTACACCTGGTGGATCAATATTCTGTGTGGCCAGAGAGCTTTCCTTTAGAAAATGCTACTTCAGCTCTCATTACAGACATCTTCTTACAACAATTCATTCCGCGACATGGCTGTCCTCAGAGAATAATAACAGACAATGGCAAACAGTTCACAGGAGATCCTTTTGCCTCAACAGTAAGAAAAATGAATATAAAACACACGAAAACCTCATTTTATCATCCAGAATCAAATGGAAGATACGAAAGGATGCACTCTACCCTACATGACATATTAGCAAAACTTACGGAAGGTAACAGTCAATATTGGGATATATACATAAATCAAGCCTTAGAAGCTATAAGAATGAACATCAATGACTCAACAGGATTTTCGCCTTTTTACTTACTTTATGGCCGAGAACCAAATTTTCCTTTGGGTAACATCTTGCTTCCCCAGAGGAAATATACAGGTGAATGTCCGATACAGATTATTTTGCAGCAAAAACATAGGGCACATGTTATTGCTCACAGAAACGTCCGAAAAGCTTTTGCTAAACGAGCCAGGATCCGTAACAAAACCTCTACACTGCAAGAATTCAAGCCTGGTGACCAAGTATACTATAAGAAGCATGTTAGGACGGATAAATTTGACAACCGATGGTTACCCGGATACAAAATATTGGAACAAACTTCTCCAACTAATTATATCTTGTGGAACAAAGAACGCAATTCCACTACAAAAGCTCACGTCAATCAGATGCGACTTAATGATCACCGACCGCTTGATATCCCTGAGACGCAGTTCCTGAGACCAACTCGTTTATCTACGTTAGCCCAACCTCCATCTTCTTCTTCATCTTCTTCGGATGCAGTGGACACATCAGAACATTCTTCCTCAGAGTCAGAAATTGTACCACATCGTTTGGATCATGAGATTCAAAGAGCTAAAGATTGTAGAAGTTCGTCATCAAGTGAAGATAACGTTCCCCTACAAGAACTTAGACAGCGTCTCATTTCAAGACAAGAACGTATTGCTGATGATGAAAGAATCGAACGTAATGAAACAAGTATTAATCTTGATTTTCCCCAATCTACACTATCAACACCATCCGATATCGATTGCTCCAAACCCGTAGTTTCAGAAAACGATTCAGTGACTACAGCTTCGGATACCACCTTGATGGACATAAACGAAACACGAAAATTAGCAGATAAACGGAGATACGATTCTTCATTTTCCGATTCCACCCCTGTAGCCAAGCTTCCGAAATTTTCGCAATATCAAATATATGTCAAACCTAAAAAACGTAGAAAACCGAATTCCCCACTCCTCTCGTGTGATGTAGACATGATTATTGATGATTCTTCACATCTCACACCTACAGTTCAAGTTCCTCGCAATGTTTCACCCCACGTGGATAAGGGCATGCTTTTATCCCAGCTCATGTCATTATTAGCTGACAAACTGTAACTTGCATTTTGGCAGAAACGTTTCCCCTTTACATAAACCTTTGCGTAGCTACGACAAATTTCATACATCGTGATTCAACTAGATTCTAGTTTGTAAGGGAGATATCTGACTCCACGACTACGTTATTACTCATCACTCAAAGACCTTACTGAAACTGATCCAGCTTTAAGAGACTTTGGGCTCTTCATCGTGTTGTGAAGCCGAACAGTTGATGCCTATGTTGTCTTTCTACAAGTCCTTCATTAGGATTTAAACCAAATGAAGAGGTCCTTGCCACATTTACGACCTGTTCTATGTGATACTTCAACCAATGCCGAGTTTTCAGACATTCGCTCTTAGGTTTTCCCCATACATGCACGATATGAAGTGTTTTATGATTATTATTATTACTCTAAAATTAAGATGCTACATAGATAGACCGACTGATAGTACCGGAAAATGTCTCTTGAGATACATTTTTATGGCATGGAAACATATGTGAACGGATTGATGACGTCATTATATAAAAGATACCCTCAATTCTATCTAACATAAGAGACAACAGAGACTGTTGACGTAATTTATAATTAACCTATAAAACAAAAGAAACTTAACATAGACACAAAAGACAGTTATAGGAAATGACGACAAGATGACGTTAATGTTACTAGTGCAGTAACGATGACATATACATAAATGGTGCACAAATAATTTTAACCAGTGGTTTTAGCCAATAGATTGATTGAAAAAAAAGACATCCGTTATGAAGACTAATGTTTAGCAGTCTTTAGCTACTGACCTTGCAACGAGATGGTCGTGATTTTGAGACAGACCGATGTGGAAGTAGACTCAGATAGACTCAAGCTAGTTTATCCCCTGACATTGGACAGTGTATTTCTTGCTTTGATGCAGAAATGGTATGAATTCGCTCGATTTGATATACTATGAATTCGCTCGATTTGATATATTATGAATTCGCTCGATTTGATATACGTCAATGACAAACAGTCATTTGTGTTTAAGATCGAACATTGTTAGAATAGTTTTTTGGAACATATTATTTTGGAGATTAGCTCCCTAATTGTCTTCCACTCTCCCATCGTTCAAAATACACCAGCTTCTTAGTTGGTTTTGACGATGACACTTTGCATTACACAACAGCTACATACGAAACTGGAATAATACCAAATACTCTTTGGTACCAGTTTCCAACGAAATATAATAGAGTAAGACATTTTAATCTGCAACCGACACTATAATTATATGATCAAATCGTCTGTGAAAATTGGAAGACTTGTAAAATAAAGTTATCGTTGGAATTTCTATCATGGATTATGTTGGACATCATTGGACCGTTGAATTTTATTTAAAGTTCTTCATTCAGTTTGGATGATTTCTGATGAAAGAGTACTACATTATATGTCACACAAAGTCCAAGGAAACCGAATCAATAAAAACCTGGGTCCCGTAAATTATCGAAGAGA
The DNA here is from genome assembly GCA_024509875.1 of Oreohelix idahoensis. Taxonomy (NCBI): domain Eukaryota; kingdom Metazoa; phylum Mollusca; class Gastropoda; order Stylommatophora; family Oreohelicidae; genus Oreohelix; species Oreohelix idahoensis. The sequence continues at coordinate 150,674 of JAMPIV010006963.1, read as the reverse complement.
ATCTATACCTCTGGTGAACCAAACCAGTATTCTCGTTTTATGACTCTTCAGAAACACTTATTAAAAGGAAAAAGAGAAAAGATAAAAATATAAAATAAACTTTACCCAGTATGTAAAACGGGTACATACTTAGAGGGCAAGACTGGTGCACCTGTCACACTATATTCAAGCCTCGGGTTTCATTTTTTATTTTTTTATACGTTTATACAATACCAAACCTACCTTCTTTCCTTTATTATTCCCATTCTTCTATCATTTACTAGACACAGTTTTAAGCTCTATGTCTTGTGTCATCTGGCCTATACTGTTTAAAAGTGAAACTGTAGCAATGATTGCGTCTATAATTAGTCTGGGTCGTCATTAGATACACACAAACTTATAACCTTAGCTCGGCAGCATTGGCGTAGCTGGCGAGTCATTTTTAGGGCTTTTCGTTAGCAGATAGATAATGTTAGTCCTTTTCAGGACTTAGTATCTATCAACGTTGATCGGGTTAGCAGTGAACAGAGTTCACTAATTTTTGGATGGTAAATGCGGTCTGGTATAACCAAATAGGTTGAAAGGGACGCGCCTCCCCATAAGAAGGCAAAAACCGAACCAAAAACAGATACACATCCGGGTTACGTGGGGGGGGGGGGGGGGCGTGCTAGACCTCTGCCGCCGAAGCACTATTTTTGTAGTGCCCACCTGGCAGAGAGGATAGCAGCGATTCGCTCACGTAGCTAGGCTGTACTGTCGTTCGGAAAGTCAAGGGTTCGATTCCCGGTAAGCCTATCACTTCTGTTGTTTGTCTGTAGTCTAGTTTTCTACTTCTGTATGTTTCTGTCTGACTACCTGATACCATAACCTTCTGGTGTGTTGTTGTTTAGTTATGTATTTATTTGATGTTGTGTATGTCACTGACACCCTCATTATGTAACACACATGTCCACAGATTCCATCTCGGCAAGAGCACGTGAAGGCTTGGTACAGACTTTCTGTAGGGAACCAGCTATTGGTGGCTCTATAAGGAGCGGAGAGGACAAGGATGACCACGATTACGACGACGACGGCGATGATGATGTTGATGACGGTGGTGAGAATGATGATGTTGATGACGGTGGTGAGAATGAGATGTTGATGACGGTGGTGAGTATGATGATGTTGATGACGGTGGTGAGAATGATGACGTTGATGACGGTGGTGAGTATGATGGGGTTGATGACGGTGGTGAGTATGTTGATGCTGAGGACGGTGGTGAGAATGATGATGTTGATGACGGTGGTGAGAATGATGATGTTGATGACGGTGGTGAGTATGATGGGGTTGATAACGGCGGTGAGTATGTTGATGCTGATAACGGTGGTGAGAATGATGATGTTGATGACGGTGGTGAGAATGATGATGTTGATGACGGTGGTGAGTATGATGATGATAACGATGGTGAGAATGATGATGATGATGATGGTGGTGAGTATGATGATGATGACGGTGGTGAGAATGATGATGTTGATGACGGTGGTGAGAATGATGATGATGATGACGGTGGTGAGAATGATGATGTTGATGACGGTGGTGAGTATGATGATGATGACGGTGGTGAGAATGATGATGATGATGATGGTGGTGAGTATGATGATGATGACGGTGGTGAGAATGATGATGTTGATGACGGTGGTGAGAATGATGATGATGATGACGGTGGTGAGAATGATGATGATGATGACGGTGGTGAGTATGATGATGATGATGGTGGTGAGTATGATGATGATGACGGTGGTGAGAATGATGATGATGATGATGGTGGTGAGAATGATGATGATGATGGTGGTGAGAATGATGATGATGATGATGGTGGTGAGTATGATGATGATGACGGTGGTGAGAATGATGATGTTGATGACGGTGGTGAGAATGATGATGTTGATGATGGTGGTGAGTATGATGATGATGATGGTGGTGAGAATGATGATGATGATGACGGTGGTGAGAATGATGATGATGATGATGGTGGTGAGTATGATGATGATGACGGTGGTGAGAATGATGATGATGATGATGGTGGTGAGTATGATGATGATGACGGTGGTGAGAATGATGATGTTGATGACGGTGGTGAGTATGATGATGATGACGGTGGTGAGAATGATGATGTTGATGACGGTGGTGAGAATGATGATGATGATGGTGGTGAGAATGATGATGATGATGATGGTGGTGAGTATGATGATGATGATGGTGGTGAGAATGATGATGATGATGATGGTGGTGAGTATGATGATGATGATGGTGGTGAGTATGATGTTGATGATGGTGGTGAGTATGATGATGATGGTGGTGAGTATGATGATGATGATGGTGGTGAGAATGATGATGATGATGATGGTGGTGAGAATGATGATGATGATGATGGTGGTGAGAATGATGATGATGATGATGGTGGTGAGTATGATGATGATGATGGTGGTGAGTATGATGATGATGATGGTGGTGAGTATGATGATGATGATGGTGGTGAGAATGATGATGATGATGATGGTGGTGAGAATGATGATGATGATGATGGTGGTGAGTATGATGATGTTGATGGTGGTGAGTGGGAAAATGATTTGATGAGATGAGGTGGTGGTGGTATGATGATGATGAGTGGGGAGAATTTGTTGATGTGATGATGGGGTGGGATGATGATGAATGATGATGTGATGGGTGATGATGATGGGTGGTGGTGGTATGTGATGATTGTGATTGGTAAGAGGTTTTGATGATGATGATGGGGGGTGAAAATATTGATGATGAAATGGTGGTGGTGGTAAATGAATGATGATGGGGGTTGGATGTGGTGGATTGAAGATGATGGTATGATTGGTGGTGAAGATTTGATGATGGGATGAATGATGGTGGTGATGATGATGATTTGGGTTGGTGGATGATGATGTGTGGAAGATGGTTGAATGATGTGAAATGTGATGATGGTGATTGATGTTGGGATTGTTTGATGATGAATGATGTGATGTGATTGAAAAGGGGTGAATGATGATGAGTGATGATGGGATGAATTGATGATTTGATGAATGGGTGGTGATTAGGATTTTGGTTGAGTGAGTATGTGGAATGATGGGTATGATTTTGGGATGGTGGTTTTGGTGGGGTTGGGGAAAGGTATGATGATGATGATGGTGGGTGGGTTGGATGATGGATGTGGTTGTTATTTGAAAGAATGATTGTGATGGAGTGGATGATGATTAATGGTAATGATGGGGTGATGATGAGGTGAGGGGGGAATTGGGTTGATTTGATGGTGAGTGGGTTGGGAGGAATGGTGATGAATGATGATGATGGGGTGGGATGATGATGGGATGATGATGGTGGGGAGTTGGAATGATGATGTTTGGGGGTTGGTTTTTGAGTTGGAATGATGGGATGGATGGGGGTGGTTGATGATGGATGATGGTGGGGTTTGGTATGGGTATGATGATGAGTATGGGTGATGATGAAATGGGTGATGGTGATGAGGGGTGATATGATGATGGGGATGATTTGGGTGGGTGAGGGGGTGATGATGGATTGGGGTGATGGGATGATATGTGAATGATGATGGTTTGGGAATGATGATGGATTTTTGATGTTGGTGGTGATGGGTTTGATGGGGGGATGGTGAGATGATGATGGGGGGGTGAATGATGGTGAAGTTTGGGGGGGGGATGATGAGGTTTGTGTTTGGAATTTTGTTTGTGGGATGATGTGTGGAATATGATGGGTTGAATGGGTGTGAGAATTGAAATGGGGATTGATTTGATTTGATGGGGTGGGATGGGGTGGGGAGTGGGGGGGGTGTGGGGGTGGGGATGAGAGTGGGGGATTGGGGGGGGGGTGGGGGGATGGGGTGGGGTTGATTTAGATGGGGGGTTATGATGGTGGTGATGGTTGATGGGGGGTGGGGGGGGGGGGTGGGATGGGATGATGAATGTGGGGATTGTTGTGTTGGGGGGGGGTTTTGATGGGGTGTGGGTGTTGGGGATGATGATTATGGTGGTGAGATTTTGTGGTGATTGATGGATGGGGGGGTTGAAGTGTTTGGTGGGGGGTGATGATGGGGGGTGATGGGTGTGGTTGTTGTGGGTGGGGGATTTTGTTGGATGATGATGTTGAATGGTGGATGGTGGGGGGGGGGATGATGGATTGATGTTGTGGGGGGAATGGTGGTGGGGGGTTGGGGTGGGTTGATGATGTGGGGGGGGGGTGATGGGGGGGGGATGTTGATGGTATGGGGGGTTTGAATGAGTGATGATGATGATAGTTTTGATGGTTGATGGTGGGTGATGGGTGGGTGTTTTGGTGATTGAGGGAGGGATGGGTAGATGATGGGGGAGATGGATGTAAATGGATGGGATGGTTGAATGGGGTGTGGTGATGGGTGTGTTAAGTGTTTGGGGGAATTTTTATGGGAATTGTGGTGGGGGTTGGAATGTTTGGGGATGATGGTTGGGGGGGGGGGGGTTTGGGGGAAAATGAGGTTGTATTGTGAGATTGGGGGTTTGATTGGATTGTGATTGTTGGTTGGGATTTAATGGTTGAATTGAGGAGGGGTTGTGGTTGATGTTTTTGTTTTTGTGATGATGGGGTGATGTGGGTGATGTTATGTGATGGGGGTTGGGTTAGATGTTGATGATGATGGGGGTGGGGGGGTTGTGATGTTGGTGGGGGGATGATGATGGATAAGGGAGATGTATGTTGTGTGGAATGGTGTGTTGAATTGAATGATTGATGTTTGATAGGGTGATTGGTGAATGATTTTGATGATGGGTGGGAAAGGGTGAGGGGTTTTGATTGGGGGGGGGTTGGATGGGTTTTGATGTTTGTGGGAAAGAATGTTGGTGGGGGTGATGATAGTTGATTTTGATATGATGATGATGATGTTTGGGGGGATGATGTGATGGAAATTTATAGGAATTAGGGATGGGGGTGGTGGGGTTTGGGTTGGGGATGGTTGGTTTGGGATTGATTGATGGAATGTTGTGGGGGTGGGGGGATGATGTTGATTTGGGGGTTGGAAGATGTTTGTTGATGGGGTAATGTGGGGTGATGTGGAGATGAGGGATGAGTGGGGTTGTGGGTTGGATGGTTGGGGGGGATTTGATGATGGGGGGAATTTATAAGGTATGATGAAATGTTGGGAATTGAATGATGATGATTGGGGTGGGGTTGATTGGATATGATGGGAAAGATGATGTTTTATGGTGTTGATGAAAAGTGATGTGTGTGGAATGGTGGGTGGATGGGAATTGGGATGTTTTGGATGATTTGTAGGGGATGATGATGAGAATTGATGGGGGGGGGGGGATGGGTATTGAAGGGGAATTGTGGGGGGGTGATGGATATGAATGGGGTGATGATTTTGTGGGGGGATGTTGGATGTGATGATGATGTGGGGGAAAGGGGGGTTGGGATGGTGATGGATGGGGGGGGAAGGTGGTAGATGATGATTGATGGTGGATGTGTGATGATGTATGATGGGGTGGGGGGGGGATGATGGGTTGGGGGATGTGGTTGGTGAATTTTGTGTATGAATTGGGGTGGGGGGATTGTGGGGATGGGGGGGGGGGGGATGATGATTGGGGAGGGGGGGAGTATGATGATGAGATGGTTTGGTGGATTTTTTTAGTGGTGATGATTTGGGGTTTGGGGGGGGGTGATGGTATTGAATGGGTGGGGGGGGTGGGGGGTGATTGATTTTGATGATTTGGGGGGTGGGAGATTGGATGATTTGGTGGGATGTGGGGAGGGGATGGGTAAGGGGTGTGTGGGTATTGAATGGGGGGGGGGGGTGGAAGGTGAAGTGATAGTGATGGATGTGAATGGTGGTTGATGTGGGGGATTGTTGGATGGTGGGGGGGAAGGAATTTTGGTTGGATGGGTGGGGTGGTTATTTGGGGGGATGATTGGGTGAGGGGGGGATGGGGATAAATGGTGTGATGGGTGATGATGGGGGGGGGTTTGATGGGTTGGGGGGGGTGATTGTGGAAGGGGGTGGTGGTGTGGGGTTGGTTGGGATGGGGGTGGGGGGGGGGGATTGGATGTTTGGGGTTATTGTGTGTTGGTTGGGGGGGTGTGTGTTGAAATGATTTGATGGGGTTGTGGTTGAATGGAAGTGGATATGGGGGGGGGTTGATGATGTGGGAATTGATGTGGGGTGGGTGATGGGTTTGTGGGGGGTGTGTGGGGGTGGAATATGGGGTGGTGTGATGATGGGATGGGGGGGGGGGGGGGGGGATGGGGGGTTTAATTTGATTTGTGAATGAGAATTGGTGAATGTGGGTGTTTTGGGTTATTTGATGGGGGTTTAGTTGGGGATGGTTTGTGGGTTTTTGGGGATGATTATTGGGATATTTGGGGGGGAATGATGATGTTGGGGGTTGGGTTTGGGATGGGATGATGGGGTGGTGAGGGGGGTGTTTATTTGGAGTTGGGGGAATATTTTGATGATTGTGGATATGGATGATGATGAAATGGGTGGTGGGAATGGTTAGATGGGATTTGATGGGGGGGGGGTTGTTGTTGGGGGGGGAGTGATTGATGGGGGTTGAAGGGGGGGGGGAATGATGGTTTGGGTGGTGTGGTTTGGGGGTGTGTGTGGGTTGGGATGGGTTTTGGGGGGAAATGTTTGGGGGGGGATGTTTTGATGGGGGTGGGTGGGGGAATGGGATTTGGGGATGTGTGGATGGTAATGGTGAGTGATGTGGGGATGGTGGTGAAGTGTATGTTGATGTGTGATGGGGGGGTTGATGGGGTTGATTGGGGGGGATGGGGGTGGGGTGATGGGTGTTGGGATTGATTGATGGGTGGGATGATGGTTTGGGTGTTGATTTGATGGGGATGAAAAGATTGGGGTTGGGGAGTTGATGGATGTGTTGGGGATATGTTTGATGGTTTGAATGAGGGTGGTGGGTTTGAATGTTGATGGTGATGGATGAGTATGGGGGGTTTTGATTGGTGGGGGGGTGATTGGGGGGGATGGTGATGGTGATTGATAATGGTGGTTTTTGGATGGGGTTGGTTGTTGTTGGGGGTGAGTGGAGGTGATGGGGGGGGTTGTGGGTGGTGTTTGGATGTGGGGGATTTTGGGTTTGGGGGAATTTGATGATGATGGGGTTGGGATGTGGTGGTAAGGGGAATGTGGTGATGGGGGGATTTGGGTTTGATGTTGAAAATGAATGTGGGGTTTGGAGGGGGATGGTGGTTTTTATGATGATGGGGGTGGTGTGAATTTTTGTTGTTGATGAGGTTTGAGGAATGATGGTGTTGTGTTGGAAAATGGGGATGGGATGGGGGGGGAGAATGGAAATTTTGATAAGGGTGTGATGGGTGAGGTTTATGATAATGGTGTATTTGGTGGGATGGGGGATGGGTGGTGGATTGGGATGGATGAATGGGTGGTAGTGGAATGATGTTGTGATGGTGGTTTGGGAAGTTTTTTGGTGTGTATTGGGGGTGGTTGGGTGTGAGTGGGGTGATTTTGTGATTGGTGTGGGTGTGGGGTGGGATGGGAATGGGGTGTGGTTTTGGGTTTTGTTTTTGTTTTAGGTGGTGGTGATGGGAGATGGGGTGGGGGGTGTTGTTTTGGTGGTGGATGGTTTGTTTGGTATGGTTGGGGTGGTTGTGGGTTGTTGATGGTGTGATGTATTTGTTGAGTTGGTGGGGGTGGATGATGGTGGTGATGGATGGTGGTGAGGGATGGGGGTGTGATGGTGTGGTTTGATGATGATTGACGGATTTGAGAAATGATGTTTGAAAGGGGTGGTAATTGAGGATGTTGGGGATGGGGTGATGATGTGGTTGGGGGGGGGGGGGGTTGGTGATGATGTTGATGGTGGGATGGTGAGAATGATGATGAATGATTTAGGTGGTGAAGGTGAAAATGATGATGGGAATGGTGGAGGGAATGATGGATGATGGATGGGTGGTGATGAATTAGATGGTATGATGGGAGATGGTGGAAATTTGGGAATGATGATGTTTGATGGATGGTGGAATGATGAAATGTTGAGGGAGAATGGTGAGATGATGATGGTGGTGAGAATGGATGATGATGTGGGTGAGAATGATGATGAATGATGGAGGGGTTGGATGTGGAATTGATGGGGTGATGACGATTGGATGTGATTAAAGATGATTTATTGGGGGTGACTGAATGATGATGGTTGATGAGGTGGTGAGTATTGAATGTTGATGAATGTGGTTGGGGGAATGAATGATGTTGAAATGGTGGTGGGATATTTTGATGGGGGATGGGGTGGGAGAGAATGATTAAGATGATGATGATGAATACTGGGGAGGTGTGAATGATGATGAGATGGTGGTATGAAAAGTGGATGATGATGAATGATATTGAGGGTTGAGTGGATGATGATGATGATGAGTGGTGGTGAGAATGGTGGGATGTTGATGGTTTGGTGGTGAAATGTTATGGGTATGTTGATGATGAGGGGAATGGTTTAGGATGATGATGATGATTGGGATGATGATGATGGTGATGATGAATTTTGGTGAATGGGGGTTATGATGATGATGATGGTGGTGAGTATGATGATGATGACGGTGGTGAGAATGATGATGTTGATGACGGTGGTGAGAATGATGATGATGATGACGGTGGTGAGAATGATGATGTTGATGACGATGGTGAGAATGATGATGATGACGGTGGTGAGAATGATGATGATGATGGTGGTGAGAATGATGATGATGATGGTGGTGAGAATGATGATGATGATGACGGTGGTGAGAATGATGATGTTGATGACGATGGTGAGAATGATGATGATGACGGTGGTGAGAATGATGATGATGATGGTGGTGAGAATGATGATGATGATGATGGTGGTGAGAATGATGATGATGATGACGGTGGTGAGTATGATGATGATGATGACGGTGGTGAGAATGATGATGATGATGGTGGTGAGAATGATGATGATGATGGTGGTGAGTATGATGATGATGACGGTGGTGAGAATGATGATGATGATGATGGTGGTGAGTATGATGATGATGATGGTGGTGAGAATGATGATGATGATGATGATAGAGAGTGGCACAACTGGGCACTTCTGTTAATTGCCTTGTAGAAAGCTTCTGTTAAAGCAGTTGCCAGTCTCGAGGGCTGCCTGTCATTAACCTCCTCTTACGACACGCTTCATGAGGCGCGATTCTATTCATTATCTCGTCAATGACCCGGGAAATCGCCCGTGTTAGTTAAATGAGGGGGGTTGGAGTGGATATGAGGTATGGCGTCTGCCTCGAGCTCTAGAGATATCGAGTTCGATTCCCAGCTGTGGGAACATCATTTATTGAAAATTCTTTTCAGAACCTGTGGTCATGATGTCATGCTTCCCACTGGTCTCCTCGGATGCCTAGCCTTCTCGGATAAGGGCGAAAAAATAGGAGGTTTCGTTTGCACGTTGCGCACGTTAAATATCCCACGGCAGTTGGAATTCGTAAAGAGTAGACCTATCAGGCCGCTGCCCTGGCAAAATTTAATAATTATAAACCTACCCACCACAAAAATATTTATAGAATGTGTGATTCCTATATTCACACATTGGGATTCTCGCCGGTGCTATGGGGTTCGTGCACTGTGCTGAGATCCCCATTGTGCGATCTAAAGGAGTGGATCGGAGCACTGATGGAGGTCCGTATGCAATGAAGATAGACCTTCAAACCAAACCAAACCAAACCAAGTTAAATGAGCTAATGTATGACAAATATCCTCACCCTTGTCGTCAAATCTGATGTAGTAGTAGACAAATAATGCGATGAAGATGATGGTTGTTGCAAGGAAGAACATTGCCAAGGCTATCAGACATTTCAAAAGCGTAGACCTGGTCTTCACCTTCTCTGTGAACCTGTGGAGACAATTATATCAAAAACCATAATTCTCGCCGTTTGTTCGTCGGTCACATCTAAGGGATGCAACTGCTTCAAAACAAAATTTTAATTGAAAGTATTGCAGACTTATTATTATGGATTAATAATAATAAGATGGCTTTTTATCAGGGAGCATTCTTTTAAACAATTCCACGCACTTTCACAAAAAATGTTGTCATCAAAGAACTTTTATATTGAATAACAAAAATTTTTTTTAATATATTATAGTTTTTGATTTACTTCCGTCATTATTATCGGGTTATTGCTAGTGGAAGATAATGAGGAACGTTGCAGTGAGATGAAGCAAAGGCTGGATTTCAGGACGAAAAAAAGGTACTGCGTTTTACTAGGATAAAAATACGAAGGAAATTAGCTACGTTGCGACCTCAAGATCTTCATCAGGGAAGTAGAGAAAACGAGAGCTAAGTGAGGAACACGAGAAAACAAAACAATATTTCATATTTAGATGTCTTTCTTTCATATCTCTCACGAAGGCTTTATGGCCGCAACGTAGGCAATTTTCTTTGTCTTTTATCTTAGTAAGGTACATTACTTTTTTTAATAGTTTTTTTTTATTTATCCCAGCAAAGAAAATCTATATAACATGACTGATAAAAATACTAGCCTTCACTGTTGTACGATCACTTTCATGGAGCTAAAGACAAATATTAGTCTGTATTCATGTGGCAGTTTCACCACTAATGTGAGAGTGAATGTTCGTGTTTACATAGAGACGATCTTGTCACCCGAAAGCAAATCCTGGACAGTCAGTGTATATACAAGAATACAGCTGGGGGATCAGAGATGTGAGTTTACACAGTAATGTTAAGAAGGTCCCGAAAAGCTAAATAAACTTAATATAATGTTCTAGAAAAGGCCAATGCACGAAAGAGTCTTATTATGCACATCAGAAGGAAGGGGACTGCTTGGCACGCGGAGCTGATGTAGGCGGCTAAAAATATAAATGCTGGCCACTGTTCCACATTGAACTAAAATGGTTCTTTGAAGCGTGGCCATTTTAGCTGTGTACCCGTAGCGTTTATTTTTCTACCTGTACACGATATAAATAAAAGATATAATCTCTTTCTGCTTGTCTTTCGTGAAGATCAGCGGTCGGCAGTCCAGGAGCTGTGAAGATCCACTTAAAAAACACTGAGCTATCTAAAGATCTATTGTGATAAAAATCATATTTGTTTTCAGGTTTCAGGGTGTTTGGATCAAGTAACTATGCGTAACTGTGGACAAATAGTAAACAAGTAGGGAAATTCTAGCGCCACACAGATGGGATTTTACAGAAAATTTTACCATGGACAGCGAACACGAGTAATGTGGATGTCCTGAAAAAGACCCATGAACAAAGGAAACTTATTTCACAAGTTAGACAGAAGCAATCTACTTAGTTAGGGTATGTTATGACAAGAGGAAAACTTGAATATCTCGTAACAACTCACAAGTTAGACAGAAGCAATCTACTTAGTTAGGGTATGTTATGACAAGAGGAAAACTTGAATATCTCGTAACAACTCACAAGTTAGACAGAAGCAATCTACTTAGTTAGGGTATGTTATGACAAGAGGAAAACTTGAATATCTCGTAACAACTCACAAGTTAGACAGAAGCAATCTACTTAGTTAGGGTATGTTATGACAAGAGGAAAACTTGAATATCTCGTAACAACTCACAAGTTAGACAGAAGCAATCTACTTAGTTAGGGTATGTTTATGACAAGAGGAAAAACTTGAATAGCTCGTAACAACTCACAAGTTAGACAGAAGCAATCTACTTAGTTAGGGTATGTTATGACAAGAGGAAAACTTGAACATCTCGTAACAACTCACAAGTTAGACAGAAGCAATCCACTTAGGGTATGTTATGACAAGAGAAAAACTTGAATATCTCGTAACAACTCACAAGTTAGACAGAAGCAATCTACTTAGTTAGGGTATGTTATGACAAGAGGAAAACTTGAATATCTCGTAACAACTCACAAGTTAGACAGAAGCAATCCACTTAGTTAGGGTATGTTATGACAAGAGGAAAACTTGAATATCTCGTAACAACTCACAAGTTAGACAGAAGCAATCCACTTAGTTAGGGTATGTTATGACAAGAGGAAAGCTAGAATATCTCGTAACAACTCACAAGTTAGACAGAAGCAATCTACTTAGTTAGGGTATGTTATGACAAGAGGAAAACTTGAATATCTCGTAACAACTCACAAGTTAGACAGAAGCAATCCACTTAGTTAGGGTATGTTATGACAAGAGGAAAACTTGAATATCTCGTAACAACTCACAAGTTAGACAGAAGCAATCCACTTAGTTAGGGTATGTTATGACAAGAGGAAAGCTAGAATATCTCGTAACAACAGGAAAGGTTGAAGGAAAAGAGAGATAGAGGAAGACAACGAGACTTGACAGTCAACAACAGAATTGATAAACAGTACTAGAGACAGGAAATTCTGCACAGACATGATCTCCTACGCCACCAGCCATGGTACTAAAAGAAGAAGAGCTAAGCGTAACTTGTATCTCTGCCGGGCGATCTGTTTTCCCACAATTCCCTAAACAGGGCGGTGGTGCGTTGACAATAAATGAAATTTTACCGGAAGTTAACTTGACTTCCAAGACAAGATGGCGTTCCTGTCTCATACAGTTTCTGAATAAAGTGCAGTATATTAAACTAGCTCCTGGGTTTTCAATTGGAACTTGGGCAAAAATTCCTTTAATCTTGAAGATACGCGCACTTTTTAAATACCCGGGAGAGAGGGCTTATCCCAAATGTTCCTAGCTTAAAAATTATTTCGTCGTTTTTTTTTTTTAATTCATCTTCCGTCATATACAGATCTACCAAATCGTCCCCTGTGAATTAGAGGCAGATTGGGATCGACTCCTGATGTAGATTTTTGTCTTCAAATACTACGCTAGCTGGCATGGGCCATCACGTCTCTCTACAGTTTTCTATTCCCAATGTTGTTTATCAAATATGTTGTTAACTTCTTTCTTTGTCATTATGTTGTTAACTTCTTTCTTTGTCATTACGTTAAACGTATTTAGGTTGGTGCTGAAATTTAAATTTAAAAAACATGTGGAAATAATAATGTGATTCAACTCGAAAGTATGAAATTGGCGCACATAAGAGAGGAATACAGTACGGCAGAGGGGTGGACATCAAAGCGACTCATTGCATAACTTTGAAGTCCCTGGGGCGGACTCTTGAGTTAAAACCGTTAGTCCGTCGGGAGGATTTGTAGAGACAGGTTTTAGTGGCTTTATTATGGCTATCATCTCTGCTGTAGGGGAGTGTAGTGTTAAATACTTCATTTTTCAGTAGGTCGCAGCTTTAAGACGTGGGGTGACAAGTTTATTTTCTGACCGCCTTTGCTTTAATCAGAACTGTGATTACGTGATACAATTATGTCATTAAGAATTGGTACGTGTATTCAAAAGATAGCATGCCTTACCCACTAGACTTGTATGCCTCTGTTATTTTCTTAAATAAATTTCTGATGTAATAAAGAGACTGTACCAATATTATACTGTTGCATAACGATCATAGTCTCAAACGTTGGTAAATTAATAGAACGCTTGCTTATATCAGGGTGAAAATTATAATAAGATTTAAAATGGTTACACGGAAATATTTAAAGATAAACATACATTTGTTTAGTTTAGATGGCCGTCAGTAAAAATAATGACACTGCTAATTAGCAGCATTCAGGATAATTTCCCTTACATAAAATCTAGTCTGACCTGAGTTATTTGACCTTGACCATTACGTGGGATCTTATTAGCTGCTGTTTTTTTTCTCATAATTAACACTTTAATTAAATTGTAATTAAGATTAGTTTGTTGTTATTCATCTGCTTCTTTCTTTATTATCTTTCATGTTCATACTTATATTTTCATAACTTTGACTGGTATGATTCTTTATTTTTCCTCCCATAGCTATAACTTCTTTTAATTAGTCAACCTTGCACACTCGCACACTCACAAACACATATTCACAAAGGCCATCAGGGAATTGACAGAAAGAAATAAAGTCAGACAAACAGATATACAGACAGACAGGCAGACAGGCAAGCAGACAGACATGCAGAGAAACAGACAGATAGGCAGACAGGTAAGAAAACAGAAGATTGACTGGCAGGTAGCAGACATGCAGACAGGCAAGCAGACAGACAGACAGGCAGGTAGACAGACAAGCAGGTAGACCGATAGGCAGGTAGACAAGCAATGAGGTAAACAAATAAAGAAAAACAATTGATGATATCCTCTATATGAACTCAGATGACATTTAACAAAATGAAAACCATATGACTGTGTCATTTATCTGTTTGGTGTTACTTCCTTTGTGACATTTGACATAGTATGACCGCGTTATCATCAAATTTCTCCTGTACCCCGTCGAACAATTATGATATCAATCAAGCAAATACGGTCAGAGCATGTTTTCGTGTCTCTATCTCTCATTATCTCCCCTCCTTCCCTCCCCTCTCTCTCTCCCTCTCTCTCTCTCTCTCTCTCTCTCTCTCTCTGTCCCTCCCTCCCTGTCGTAACGAAACCTGATAAAGTGTTAAGGACAAATAGAACATTAACCAGGTAATCTTACTTTGAAATGTCCTGCCAACAGAGGCTTAAGTACGGAAGTTTAACCAAGTTGTACGACCATGGGTAGTAAACGTTTGGAAAGGGCGGTGCGGGATTATGCCTTCCAGGACCCTAAGCACTGAAAACATTATAGTGGCCACCGCTCCCTGTCCCCGTTTTTTGTCCTATAAAAGTTGATAGTAACATGAAAATGAAGATAGAAAATTATTTTTTTATTTGAATTAAAATAGCAGCCGATAGGATAGTCTGGCGCTCTCTCCTCCAAACCTCTACACCTCACGGTAGAAGGGGAACGACTAAGTAAGTAAGTAAGAATGAAAATAGCAATCACATTTAGTATTTGCTTTCAAGTAGCCCTTGTCCATTTTCTGATTGCGAAGTTTACGACTAAAGCCCAAGAATTTAAGAAACTTTAACACATTACCAATTGTATTACAGTAACATTCTCATATTTTAGCGCTGTTGTCCATCAATCACAGATACCACGGGACTGGAAAATGAACAGCTAAAAATATGATTTAAAAGTGCACACCAATCACGTTACTCACATTATTTACTGACTTAGTCGTCCCTCGTCTACCGTGAGGTGTAGAGGTTTGGAGGAGGGAGCGCCATACTATCCTATCGGCTGTCCTTCTTCTGGCCTGGTTCCAATTTAGTCCTCAATCAGTCAAAGATTGTCTAATGTTGTCCTCCCAGCGGACTCTGGGTCGTCCTGGAGGTCTGGATCCCTGGCTCTTAGTTTCCCATACTTGGAGTGTGGTAGCCCTTCTTCTCCCATTCTGCAGACGTAGCCAAACTATTATAGTTGAGCCTGTTCTACTTGAGTCTGCAGTGGCTGAGTTTTGAGGCCTTGTGGTATCATCTGTTTGCGGACCATACATCTTCTTGTTACTTCAACCACCTTCCTCAGATACCTCAAGGGTGAGGTTTGGATCTGACTTTTGTGGGTTGTAGTCATTGTACTCAAAATACACGAGCGAGAAACAAGAATAAACTCATCAATGTCATTCTAGTCACATGACCTGGCAGATGCAGGTTTGAAAATATAAAAGGTAGTGCTATAACAGATATTGTCGTACTGGAGTGAACTATTAGAGACGTCACTATACTAGGTCCAACATCGACAGGTGGGGGTGACAAGGTTCCTTCCTCGCTGTCATTTCATTCCCTAACTCAAGTGCAAAGTCAGGTACCCATTTACAGCTGGGTAGACTGAATCGTGTCGATACCGTGAATCGACCCCAGCACCTATGCCACAGAGGTATCAGCGTGCTAACCACTCTGCCAGTCGGTAGCTTTTGAAAATATAAGTTCACCAAATGTCAGGTATGTCTGGTGTTTCTTATCCTTTTAAACACTGTGTCAACAGGGTCAACAAGGTCAACAAACACAGACTGCAAGCGAGCGTATTCAAGTTTAGATCCCGGGTGTGAAAATATTTGAGGTTATACGAAACCGTTGGGAGGGTAGATGACGCTCTAAACATCTTCTATGACACATGCTATCAATATATTAGCATAGATTTCTCTCCTAGACACGGTCTGAGGGTTACATGAGCAAGGCTTAGATGATTTAGTTACAGAATACTGCCAAGTTTATTTTTCTTTACGCATGGATGAAAACCGACTGCTCCGTATAAAATGTCCTCTGAATGGGAGTCCCATGGTTCTAATGTTTTATGTTTTATGGCAGTACTAAATGTTGTATGTACATGTTTTATGTTTTATGGCAGTACTAAATGTTGTGTGTACATGTTTTATGTTTTATGGCAGTACTAAATGTTGTGTGTACATGTTTTATGTTTTATGGCAGTACTAAATGTTGTGTGTACATGTTTTATGGCAGTACTAAATGTCGTGTGTACATGTTTTATGGCAGTACTAAATGTTGTGTGTACATGTTTTATGTTTTATGGCAGTACTAAATGTTGTGTGTACATGTTTTATGTTTTATGGCAGTACTAAATGTTGCGTGTACATGTTTTATGTTTTATGGCAGTACTAAATGTTGTGTGTACATGTTTTATGTTTTATGGCAGTACTAAATGTTGTGTGTACATGTTTTATGGCAGTACTAAATGTTTTGTGTACATGTTTTATAGTGTGATCTGTTTCAATCAATTTGAGATTAAAAAAAAAACAATCTTTCTTTTAAGATATCTGAGCTAGTAAACCCGACAAAACTGATTTGGTTTGACATTAAGAACCATCTTTACTACACACGGACAGAACTCCTCACTTAGATCACACTAGGAGGATCTCAGCACAGTGCACGAACTACGTAGCACTGGCGAAGAGCCCAGTTTGTGTATACAGGAATCACAAATTCTATAAATATTTCTTTGGTGCGCTAGTTTCCTAATTTTTAAATTTCGCCAAAAACAACGGCCGTGTGGCTTACTTTTTACGATTTCCAACTGCCGAGGGATTTTTAACATGTGCAACTTGCACACAAGACCTCCTATTCTTTTCACCCTTATCCGGAATGGCTTTGTATCCGATCTCACTAACCAGGAGGTGGGGGAGGGGGGGGGGGGGGTATGACATCACTAGGAACCACTTGTTCTGACAACAAACTCCAATAATTATATTCCATGTACTGGTATCGAAGCCGGTTCCTTTAGAATTAGAGGCAGGCACTTTACCTCTTAGCCACTCCGCCAAAAACTTACGGGAGTGGTGTGCCTTTTCTCCTGCATGCCCTGATGACGGGACTATTTCTCAGATGGTTATTTTATTTAATTCCATTCTATTTCACCTTCATTGGATCTTTGTAGTCAAACTTAACCTGTATGCACTCGAAGCTACAGAGCTACACATCAAAACGACACGTGGAGAAGAGCAAGAAGCCAATATGGACGGACATTTGACCAATTAATTTACATCTCTTCTATCAGATTTTGTTTCTTAGATGTGCGGATATCTTCTAAAATCATGTCTTGGTATGCATCAAGAAAACAATAAATACTCAACAAATATTCAAAATAAACCTTGCATTAAATGACTTTTTAAAGGCGTATCTTCTTGGGCATCTATATTGGCCGACTTATCAATAATTTTTGGGTTAAATTGAACATATCCCCTCACCACACACACACACACACAAACCATTCAATCTCTTAAAATTACATTATTTCTGACCTAATCAATGTATATTGTTTGGTTTGGTTTTGGTTTGGTTTTGTTTTGGTTTGGTTTTAAAGACTATCTTCATTGCACGCGGACTACTACATCAGTGCTCCGATCGCCTCCCTTAGATCACACAAGGAAGATCTCAGCACAGTGCACGAACTCTGCAGCACCTACTGGAATCTCAATGTGTGTATATAGGAATCACACATTCTATAAATATTTCTGTGGTGGAAAGATTTCTAATATTTAAATGTTGCCAGGACAGCGGCGTGATAGGCCTACTCTTTACTATTTCCAACTGCCGAGGGATTTTTAACGTGCGCAACTTGCACACGTGACCTCCTATTGTTTCGCCCTTATATGAGAAGGCTAGACATCAGATCTCACTACCCAGGAGACCAGAGCGGAGTATTGTCGTGAAAAATTCTTAATACCCATATATAAATTAGAACATAATGTAAAGTAGAACGAATTAATACGAAAGAAAGAAGAATGGTGTAAGACTAGTGCTTTCCAATAGCGTACGCTGTGTTGTAGAACGTCATAATGGCTGAACCAGAAAACCCCTTTTTCTGCTCCTTCTGCATAAACTACACGCGTTCCTAAAAATAAAACTGGTACTGTATTTCTTATACGACCTTGATAGGCACACTGCTTAATGACCTAGATATAATATTACATTAATGTCATTATACACACAACTACGATTTGATTGGCTGTAGTAAAATGTAAGGCGAAACCTTATTGGTCTAACTGCAAATACAAATGTTGTTGTTAATGGCAACTTATAGGATGGATAGTTTTTTTCAAAGGCTCTTGTAAACATGGTCTCATTGGTTAGAGCGTTCGATATAGTCAAATAGAAGCGTCAGTTCAGGGCCAGTTTTGAAAATAAACTTTATGAGAAGCCAGTGCGTTGAGAGCAAGCTAATATTTTTCTAAATAAAAGCCTGGGATAAGGCAGATCAAAATTGTGCCAGAATTCATCGCCAGTCAACGTACTTGTGTATATTTCCTTGAATTGTGGTAAGCTAGACATATTTCCTACATATATATGTATATATATTATATGAAAATTGAATATGAATTGATAAATTGTGTATGTATATGTGTGGTTCAGTAGCAAACAGAAGGCAAAGCCTAGATATTGCTCCACCATATAAAAGCTTGTCAGAGAGGAGTATAACTGCATAGGCATATATGGGATTGCCAATTAGTAACATGACACCTATCTTATTGTATAGAAGGAATTACAGCTGGACTTGCAGAGGCGTTGTAACCATTAGGGAGAGGAATACTGGTATATTGTCACATGAGAAGCTAGTAGTTGGCATACAGCGCTGAACTCTGTGTTTGTAATGTCCTGTACGTCAGTGTGGAAATAGATATTATATATTAGTTCTGAAGAAGGAGGTACAACCTTCTTATTTCAGGGACCGTGGTACTGAAGTATTAGAGCAGCACCTGGTCTGAGTTTTGCTGGATCCAGAGGGCTGGCAGCAGACTCCTTGTCCAAGATATCGACCAGTGGTGTATCTCAAGATAACTGAGAAGCAAGCGAGCAGAGGAGACAGTTTTCCTGCCGCAAACACATGAGATAAGATTGTGTCAGCCAGAGCAGCTCACCCTTATATAACCCACCTTAAAATTGACTGTAATACTAAAGCAAGAGGGACAGTTATTGTTTTACAAATAAAAGGAACTGTGATCCCTTCAAGATTATTTCCACCATTAACAAACACATGAAGTCGTGATGACAAACAACAACATAGCTTCAAAAGCCAGTATTACCTCTTAATACTAGAGCACAACACTACACACATATTGTAATAATATTCTATGTCAGGACAAAGATCCTTGTATAAATTTTGTACATAACATTGTGTTTACATCTGATTGTGATTCCTGATTCACTCTGTAGTTGGATCAGGATATCTTTGATGAAAGAAACTAATACATAATTTAAAATTTAACACTTGACTTACTTAAGCTAGTCTTCTAGAGTGTTATATGTATGTGCTTGTCATAGTGTTGTAAAGTGTTGTGAATCTTAAATAAAGTATTTATCTGTCTGTTGTTGTTGTGAACTTACACTTCATCATTATCATAACCCTAGACATTCAACGTAGTCATCACAATAGCCCAGAATAAGTCTGATTGAGGTCTAAATGTGGTAGCAAAGTAAGGTCATCTGTAACACACCCCACATATTAGATACAGATACCTTCACAGCTGATCTCAGTCAGTACACTAAGTCCCCTATAAATATTTATATAATCCCAACTTACCACAAGTATAACACCATTAGGACTACTGGTTCTGAAAAAAATGTTTCCATTAATGATATTCCCTCAACTGGGAATCGAACCCGGTACCTCTAGAACTCGGGGCGGACGCCATACCTCTTCGCCACTCCGACCCCCCGGTATATTGTATTGTACATATTCGTTCATCTACACATTTATGATTGTTACATGTTGCGTTCATGCGGCGTTCATTTGTGTGTATATATAGTTTTCACGGTGCTATACGCCCCTTTTTCCTCATATTCCCAAACAAATTTTATTTTGATGTTTATTAATTGTTCATCTCAGGACTTAGACAATAAGTTTATAGCGGACACAACTGTAACATTAATTTGATCTCTGACCTGCATTTGTGGTGATCAATACAAGAAGTTAACTAAAAAAACCAATATTCGATATAAGAATCCATGAGCCTGATTATGGAACTATTGATAACAGAACTAATCAAACACAATAATAACACAGCTAGTAACTTTTGATTTAATGATCTTTTGATGATCTTCCTCCCTATTGCCTATTCTCTCTCTCATTCTCTCCTCTCTTTCATTCTCTCTCATTCTCTCTCTCTCATTCTCTTTTTCTTTCTCTTTCTCTCTCTTTCTCTCTTTCTTCTCTCTCGCTCTCTTGTTGTCTCTCGCCCTCTCTCTCTCTTTCCCACTCTCTCGCTCTCTTGTTGTCTCTCGCCCTCTCACTTTCTATTATGCTATTATTTTATCTTTATAACGTTGAATTCCTTGAATTGATGGGTAAAATGTATGTAAGGATAAATGAAATCAGTATAAAAGACGAGAGAAAGGAAGGGCAGAATGTCAGACAGGCCTGCGTGCCCAATTCTCAACCCTTTGAAAATAAAGTTCGTTCGTTCGTTCGTTCTTTTTCTCGCTCTCTTTTTGCCTTATCTCTCGTTTTCTCTCTTTCTCTTTATCTCGCTCTCCCTCTTTCTCTCTCACTCTTTCTCTTTCAGTCTTTCTCTCTCACTCTTTCTCTCTCACTCTTTCTCTCTCACTCTTTCTCTCTCACTCTTTCTCTTTCAGTCTTTCTCTCTCACTCTTTCTCTCTCACTCTTTCTCTTTCAGTCTTTCTCTCTCACTCTTTCTCTTTCAGTCTTTCTCTCTCACTCTTTCTCTCTCACTCTTTCTCTTTCAGTCTTTCTCTCTCACTCTTTCTCTCTCACTCTTTCTCTTTCAGTCTTTCTCTCTCACTCTTTCTCTCTTACTCTTTCTCTCTTGCTCTTTCTGTCTCACTCTTTCTCTATCACTCTTTCTCTCTCACTCTTTGTCTCACTCTTTCTCTTTCAGTCTTTCTCTTTCACTCTTTCTCTCTCACTCTTTCTCTCTCACTCTTTCTCTCCCTTCTTCTCCTTTCCCCTCTTTCTCTCTCCTCTTTCTCTCTCCTTCTTTCTTTCTCTTACTCTTCCCCTCTCCACCCCTCCCCTCTTTCTCCTCTCCTCTCTCTCTCACCCCCCTTCCTTTCCCCCCTCTTTTCTCTCACTCTTTCTCTCCCTATTCTCAACTCTTTCTGAGTCCTTCTCTTTCTCTCTCACTCTTTCTCCTTCTCACTCCCTTCTCTCTCACTCTTTCTCTTTCCCCCTCTCTCACTCTCCTTCTCCTTACTCTTTCTCTCTTGCCCCCCCCCCCCCTCGTCTCCTCTTCTCTCTATCACTCTTTTCTCCCCTCTTTCTCTTTCCAGTCTTTCTCCCCCCCCCTCTTTCTCTCACTCTTTCTCTCTCACTCTTTCTCTCTCACTCTTTCTCTCTCACTCTTTCTCTCTCACTCTTTCTCTCTCACTCTTTCTCTTTTACTCTTTCTCTCTCAGTCTTTCTCTCTCACTCTTTCTCTCTCACTCTTTCTCTCTTACTCTTTCTGTCTCACTCTTTCTCTTTAACTCTTTCTCTCTCACTCTTTCTCTTTCAGTCGTTCTCTCTCTGTCTTTCTCTCTCACTCTTTCTCTTTCAGTCTTTCTCTCTCACTCTTTCTCTCTTACTCTTTCTCTCTTGCTCTTTCTGTCTCACTCTTTCTCTCTCACTCTTTCTCTCTCACTATTTCTCTTTCAGTCTTTCTCTCTCACTCTTTCTCTCTCACTCTTTCTCTTTCAGTCTTTCTCTCTCACTCTTTCTCTCTCACTCTTTCTCTCTTACTCTTTCTCTCTTACTCTTTCTCTCTCACTCTTTCTCTTTCAGTCTTTCTCTCTCAGTTTTTTACTCTTTCTTTTCCTTTTTCTCTCTCTCCCTCTGTCTCTATCTCTCTCTCTTTCCTTCTTTTTCTTCCTCCCTCTTTCTCTTTTTCCCTCTCCTTCTCTCTCCTTCTCTATTTCCTTCTTTCTCCATGTCTCTTTCCTCCTGTCTCTCTCTCTTTATCTCTTTCTCTCTCCTCTATTTTTTCTTCTCTCTCCTTCTCTCTCCTTCTAACCATGAATGTCTAACAAATACCAAGTTCATTATTATCTCGATATCTGTGAGTGTGACATGACAGGAAACTCCCGACCAACTCTCAACTATGGGTCGTGACTCTCAACTATGGGTCGTGACTCTCAGTTGGGTCGAAGGAAACATTGTTATGGGTCGTGTCCCTTACGATTCCCTTACTCGAAGTTTTAAGGGCATGTCTTTGGCTCAATACTTTTAATTAAATTTAGCGTGACAATTTTGATACAAAGGTCGTCAGCGTTACCAACTGTCAAAATAATGTAATCTATGACTAGACCTTAGAGTCTTTTATACCTGGATCTGTGCCCTAATATAACCGACGGATCATATGTGTAGATCGAACGGGACGCGGTTCGCTAAAACGAGGTAAAACCCTATTTAAAAAACAAAAAAAACTTTGAAATGCGGGTCGTGGTGGTAGAACCACTGGTCTAGAGAGAGAGAGAGAGAGAGAGAGAGAGAGAGAGAGAGAGAGAGATAGAAAGAGAGAGAGAGAGAGAGAGTTACAGACGGAAACAATCTCATCATCAGAATTCTCTCCCCCTCCCTTCCCCCCCCCCCCCCCGCCGCCACCCCCATCCCTGCCACCCCCCCCCCCCCCCCCCACCCCCCCCCCCCCCCCCCCCCCCCCCCTTTTTCAGCAGGACAAGTGTTTCAGCCCGTTATCGTTTTTAACTCTAAAGTGGACGGGATAACTTGACTCCTAAGTGTCGGCATACTGTTGCCGTGTCCCCTCCTGCAGTAGGAATTGAACCGACACCACCTTGGTTGTGACTTTACTCCTAGTATTATCCATGCTGACAGATTGAGACAATTGTGAAAACAAGCAACAAGTTATAAATAAATGACTGTCCTGAATTCCCAGGCCTATGACGGTTGTTCCACAGCCAAAACGATACATTTTCACAGCCAAAACGATACATTTTCACAGCCAAAACGATACATTTTCACAGCCAAAACGAAACATTTTCACAGCCAAATAGATACATTTTCACAGCCAAAACGATACATTTTCACAGCCAAAACGATACATTTTCACAGCCAAAACGATACATTTTCACAGCCAAAACGATACATTTTCACAGCCAAAACGATACATTTTCACAGCCAAAACGATACATTTTCACAGCCAAAATGATACATTTTCACAGCCAAATAGATACATTTTTACAGCCAAAACGATACATTTTTCAGAGTTGCGCCGAGCCTCTTAAGTACACTTGTTCTTGATCGTCCTTTCACACTCAATAGTTAAAGGAGGTCATACACTGAGACAGCCAATGTACTTCTTGTACCGGCCTCTACAGCTATGACTTATGCTGTGAACCCTTCATGTCTCAAATCCGTGATAAGACATCTGGCCAATTTGAATGCGTGCTGCTCGTCTGTCACAGAATGGATTGGCGCGACCCCTTCTTCTTCCTAATCTCTGTTTCACTACGGCAGTAATCGGCATATTTGTGGTACGGATTTTATTGCGGGCTTTCAATTGTCGCACTTTCTTTCTTTCTGTTTGCTATGTAGCTGAGAGTATGTTTGTTAAAACACTGTTTACAGATGTGTATGTGAGTTCGTCTGCCAGGCAATCGAATGTTTACAGCCCATTTTCAGATAATGTAATGTTTGAAATTGTGCACTAGATGAGTCATGCAAAATATTCAAATCAGATTGGCTGATCATTTGAGTTCCATAACAAACAGAGCGTAGTAAGACTGTGAATATAACCTGACGCTTCATTCAGTCTAGTTCACTGTGAGATTCACGCTGCCAAAAACACCACATTTGCCAGTAGTTAGAAGTCAGAATTTCTATTGATCAGACTGACACCTTTTATTGGAATATTCATCAGGACTTAAAATTCAGCCCAGGAAATCTCTAACATTTTAAATAAAGAACCAGACTATGAGAAAAATGAACAGTCAAAGTCATAAGAAGGAGCTTTAGTGCTAAATTACAACCCCAAGTACACGTGTAGGAGGCCTAAACCAATGCCTTAAATTATTTTGAGCAAAAAGTCTATGAGCCAGGATTGACGTAAGTTGAGATTTTACGTTCTATATTTTATTACTAACATGTGAACTAACATATCTATGCAAATGGCCATGTGAATTTTAATTTGTGAAAATCGCTAGTGAGCAGCTGGGAGACTTTTTCAAGCCATAAATCGAGGATTCCTCAGCAAAAGAGAAGTTGGTAAGAAGACGAAGATGGCTGTATACTGCTCCACCTATGTCCCAGTCTTGACGTATGGACAGAGTCATAGACAATGACTACAACCCATAAAAGCCAGATCCAAACCTCAGAAACGAGGTATCTGACGAAGGTGATTGAAGTAACAAGAAGAGACATTGTCCGCAACCAGACGATACGTAAAGGCCTAAAAACCGAACCCCTGCAGACTAAAGTAGAACAGCCCAACTGAGATGGTTTGACCATGTTTGCAGAATGGGAGAAGATCGGCTACCACGGCAAGCATGGGAAACTTAAGAGCCAGGGATGCAGACCTCCAGGATGACCCAAAGTCCGCTGAGAAGACACGATTAGACGATCTTTGAAGGACCGAGGACTAGAATGGAACCAAGCTAGGAGGAAGACAACCGATAGAATAGTATTGCGCTCTCACATACAAACCTCTACACCTCACGGTAGAAGAGGAACTACTAAGTAAGTAAGTAAAAAAATCGCTAGATGTCCTAGTCATTTGAGGCTGGCAACCTCAGCATATAGAATGATGATTTCATGAACCACCACTGCACGGACTGATGACTGCTTTATCGCTAGTTTCTTAAAGAGAACTAAACGCAAAAAGAGTCCCAGATTCCATATGGAGCAAATTTACCCCCTATCACAACCGTAATAACTTTTTCTTGATCCATAACTATTCAAATTTTTAAACTGTTTAACCTAAAGGGATTATTAAATTTTGTTATTTCTAATTATACAAATTTAACTTCGATTTAATCTTTTAAAATGTACTGCATGTTTGTCTCAGTCAATTTACTACAGACACTCTAAACTCAGCTATACCAGAATAATAAGAATTCCACTGAGTTAATCAGAGATGGGGGCGTAACGAGCTAACATTAACCATTGCTTAATTCTTCACAAAAGTGGTCGGCAGATTCTAGAATTAACGTGCTCAGCCAAATGCAGCATTGTTTTAGCTTATATGAATATCTTATGAAAATTAATTTGTGGTAGAAGCGTCATTAACCTTCTATCTACATATCTGCCAAGAGTAATCTTGTGCGAAGGTAGACACCTTTGAAGCCCATATTAGATACTCTTGAGTTTTGGCCACTGTTGGACTACTACTGCCAAGCAGGAGAGGCAATACCGTCAGATCGTCTAATCTGGATTCAAATGGCACTGTCAGCTCAGTCGTTATAATCTAGTGCCACAACGAGGTAGCGCCCTGTCTGGTTGTCTTCGGGATTTCCTAATGAGTTTCTGGTGTGGGTTTCCTGTTCTATTTTCCCATCTGCGCTGGGATATCCTTCTTCTTACATTCTCAGACGTCTACTTGAATTTATTTTTTTTAAGATAGCAATAGTTAGTTTGAGGCTATTTGCATCTCCGTATATAATTTCCACGAATGGTACTGGCGTCGGCCATATGCACTTTCTCTGTTCCTCATATGCCGGATATCTTTGAAGCAGATGTTCAGCAGCCATTTTATCAGTGCCACAGTTACACTGATCGGTAGTTCCCATCTTTAGCTTGTTGAATAGATGGTATCTCAATCTGTTGTGGCCAGTGCGGCCTCCGTTGTGACCATGCTCGAATAGATCCACTGCCATTGGTCATTTATTTGTGCCATCACGAATATTTGGTATTTAGTTTGGGGTGTATTAACATTATCACTCTCAGACAGTCTGTATTTTAGTATTCAGCCTGATTTGACTGTTTACCTTCAATCTTGCCAAATCTATAATAGTAGCCAGGTCACCGAGTACTCTTTTCTGGCACAATGTATATCGCCCTTGTCGTAACGACACCTTGAAATTTGAGGGTAGATGTTCGAGTGTTTGTTTCTCTTTGCGCAAGGAACACTGCGCATGATCAAAAATTACTTGGTCAGGGTTACCCCGGCCAGAGGGCCTCAAACCCATTTCACAAGGTTTGCTGACGATGGTAGAAGATCATACTTTGATCTCATAATGAAGCCGAGCTTAAGAGGCACCATATGACATATATAATTCCGTGGCAAGAACCTCTGCAGGGTTCCTTCCCAAGTAGTCCACTGACCTTGTTAGGCTAGCTGCACTGTTTTTTGCATCTTCTTATCATTCTCTGCCTCACGAACTTCAAGAAGTAACATATCTCTGCGTTCTTGTTTGACAGTTCGGACCAGCGGCGGATGTCACCATAGCCAAATCTTCGTCTGTTTGTCTGGGTGTATCTGATTATTTTCTAGAACCTACCAGAGCTTATCCAGAAGTGCTACGTTAGAAGTGAATATATTGCTAACAATTATTGAATGCATGTCCTTCATTTCTTGTGCGCTAGCGACCACCACAGCAAATCTGTTTAACCTCTATTCAGGAGGCCGGCATAGAAGCATATCTTGAACTCTTGTAGTAGTAGTTTCTACAGCAACTTAATTTTACTTCATAAAGTTGCTATCTGCAGGCAAGGCTTCACATTACATTCCATATTGTAAAACGTGCATGTAACGCAGTTTTTGACCTTTGGTTTATTGGATTCCAGTGAGGCGAGGCGGCTAAGGACGGGTACACCACAGAGAGACCAGGAGGTCATAAAACTGGTACACTCCTGTTGCATGCCTTCATGCACACTTAAATCCTTCATTACACTAAACATCATCAACTTTATACCTTATTCTTATATTCGTCCTTCCCACATACGTCATAACTGTGTCAAATACTCAAGCGATTCCGCTGGTCTTGGAGAACCACACTCGACCTTACTTGAGAAAGTGAACTAAGCAAATAGAGCTGGGAGTGAAATGATCTTTTTTAGGCAGAACGTTAAATCGTATGATATTTAATATGATAGTTAACATGCCATCATATACACATTGACAATAGTTGGGGTACTTTTAATGGTCTAGTGCGCAACGTTTTATTACGGTGTCTACTTCTTATCTTGTCTTCTTGTCATCTTATCATATTCCCTTGCCATCTTATCATCTTAATATATTACCTTATCATCGTGACATCTTGTCTTCTTGTCATATTGTGATTGTGTCTTCTTGTCGTCTTGTCATATTATCATATTATCTTATCATCTCGTCATCTTGTATTCTTTGCATGAAATCTTATTTGGTTTTAAAAAGAGGTTACTTCGGTTTGAGAATGCTCCTTGTCAGGATTAGCTAACTCTAGACAAGGTATTACACCATGGGGTTATCTGATCATGAGATACTATTTCTCCCGTTCCGTCTGTGCTGAGAATTGAATCCACTCCAACTTTCTTACAATACTAGTGTAAAAGCCCGTCATAAGACGGGAATTAAATTCAAAAGCACCAAAACCTAACGGCAACAAAAGTATTTAAAAAAAACCCCACTGTGCATCAACACAGTACACGAACTACGTAGCATCAGCGAAGATCCCAATGTGTGTATACGTGATCACACATTTTATAACTATTTTTGTGCACACCTTCAACAGCGCATTCTTCTTTGGCAAGTGTTACTATTTTCGGGAGAGTACATATAAGGGAAATTATGCAATTAATGTCCAACGTTCGACCAAAATTGCTTCCCTTAGCGTTATGTACTGACATAAAAAGCTGGGATTTTAAATATAGGATTCTCTTGGCTTTATAAATTATGCCAACTTAATTGTGAAGGTAACAATTTTGTTGCATATAAATTGGTTCTGATCAGGTCCATAGGCCAATATCGTTGTTCCACAGCCAGCACTATACCTTTTCCACGGTTTCACCAAGCCTTTCTATCGCCCAGAACCAAATTGTCCCTTCAGGACCAACTGCTTCAGTAGAGCATTTACTGAAGAAGCTACTAGACATCGTGTATCAACTTCTACAGCTACGAATTTTGTTTTGAACCACTCTTGCCTAAACTGCGTGACCAGATCGTTATATCTGGCAATTTTGAATTATAGAAGCATTCAAGGATATCTAATAAGGTACTATTAACACATGGATAATGTTAATGACGTCGGCATTCGCGTCCATCGTGAATCAAATACAAAATATCAGACAAAAGCTTGACGAACTGGAGAAATAGCTAGATACATTACACTGGACAACAGCCAAACTGTATCCGAGACAAAAGTAGCTATTTTTAACTAATTTGGACATGCTGATCACGAATATGAACTTAAAAATCGCGAATCTAGTTTTCATCGGAAAAAGGGGGGGGGGGGGGGGGTTGTAGGCTGGTGGCTTCACCTTCCCGACGCGAATGAACCAGTCCTTCTCTTTTGTATAGCCGTGGCGCGTGATTCCTCACGAGACGGATAGCCTTGAGCGTCAATTGGATGACGCAATCTGTAACAGTCATTGCAACCACATTTCCTCGTTGTCATCATGTGTGTTGTGGATTATTTGAGTGCAGATGTGTCGTTGAAGATGTCTCGTGAATGTGTGATCAGTGCGGATTATTTTTGCTATATTTGCGGACAAATAACTTTGCTATCACAAAGGCGATTTTTACACCGACGATAAAGAAAGCTTACAGCCTTCATTTTGGTTGTGAGATCGGTAACAAGGACCGGTATTGGGCCCCATACATATATTGTCAATCCTGTGCAACGAATCTGCGCTACTGGTTGAACCGAAAAGGACGATCGATGCGTTTCCAATGGTGTGGAGGGAACCGACAAACCATCTTAATGATTGTTACTTTTGCATGACTCCTCCAATTGGACATGGTATTTCTAAGAAGAAAAAGCGACCTGTGTCCTATCCGAATATTTCCTCTGCTTTGCGGCCAGTGCCTCACGGGGAAAGACTTCCTGTTCCGGACCCACCAGAATCTTGTGCTCTGGATGATGAAGAAGATAATATGGCCAGTGGACATCCGTCACCTGTGAAAGCATCTACATCAAGAGATTTCGTGCCTATTGAAGAGTCTGCACAGGCACATAAAATTACCCAGAGTGAATTGAATGATCTAGTGAGAGATCTGGAATCGACAAAAAAAAAGCAGAGCTGTTGGGGTCCAGACTGCAGTAATGGAATCTTCTAGAAGAGAATGTGCATGTGTCTGTGTTTCGTGCTCGGCAAACAGATCTGCTTCCATATTTCAAAATGACAGATAACCTCATTGCTTGCGTTGATATAGTGGGTCTGATGGCAGCACTACACATCAACTACAAAGACGACGATTGAAGGCTGTTCATTGATTCGTCCAAGTTGAGCTTAAAAGCTGTGCTGCTCCATAATGGTAACGTTTTACCACCTGTTGCACTCGGGTATGCAGTCCACATGAAAGAAACGTACAACAACATGAAACAACTGTTACACAACATCAACTATGACAAGTATAGGTGGCAGATTTGTGGTGACCTGAAGGTAACTGCCATCTTGATGGGGCTACAGCAGGGTTACAAATAGTTGTCCTGTTTCCTCTGTTTGTGGGACAGCCGTGCCAGGACTTCCCACTAAAGAAAAAGAATTGTCCCCAACGACAATCACTTGAACCGGGGAAAAAGAATGTACTTAACAAACCACGTGTAGAATCCCACAAGATCTTGCTCCCTCCTCTCCACATCAAACTTGGACTAATGAAGAATTTTGTAAAGGCCATGGATCGAAATGGGGCAAGATTGTTATATAAATCGTGATAAATTTCCAAGATTTAGTGAGGCCAAAATCAAGGAAGGTGTATTTGTCGGTCCACAGATACGTCAGCTTTTCCGAGATCAGCGTTTTGCTGATTTCTTCACAGGTGATGAAAAGTTAGCTTGGAATGCTTTCCAGCAAATGCCTACAAACTTTCTTGAAGACAATAAGGCTGACAATTACCAGGAGCGTGTAGAAACCCTCTTGCAGCGCTACGAGAGACTAGGGTGCAACATGTCTTTGAAATTACACTTTTTACACTGTCATCTGGATTTCTTCCCTGCGAACGGCGATGCTGTCAGTGACGAGCATGGTGAACGAATTCCTCAGGACATTACTAACCTCGAAAAAAGGTACCAAGAGAAATGGAATGCAACAATGCTAGCAGACTATTGTTGGATCCTTGTGAGAGATGCTCCAGAAACTCATTACAAGCGACAGGAAAATAGGTGTCGCTGTGAATCATTTCCGCTATGAGCATTATTATCAAGACGACTCATTTCGTAATTCACATGGGCAGACACGGAGTTTTTGCGTACTCATACGACATATAACGAGATTACTGTCAGCGTGACACATGTGGGCAGACAAGTGTGACATAATCGCTTCCGGGCCGACTTATTATCACAACATTCATCATAACCCTCCACTCCCAAAGGAGCATAGGCCTTCAACAAACACATGCAAAGTCCTCCTGTCACGTGCCATCATCTCAAGTTCCTTCCACGTTCTCCTTATCATTTTCATCTCTGTTTCCAGCTCTCTTCTCCATGTGCTTCTTGGTCTACCTCTGCCTCTCTTGCCCTGGGGGTTCCAGAACAAGGACTGCCTTGTAATGCTATCAACAGGTTTCCTCAATGTGTGTCCTATCCATCTCCATCATCTTCTTCTCATCGCTTGTTCCACTGGCACTTGTCTAGTTCTTGTCATCAGTTCCACGTTGGTAACCTTGTCATACCATTTTAATCCCTTTATTCTACGCAAGCACCCATTTATGAAAGTCTGTAGCTTTTTGGTTGTTGTCTTTGTTGTTCTCCATGTCTCAGAGCCATACAATAGAACTGACTTCACATTTGAGTTGAAGATTCTTATTTTCGTGTTGGATCCGATTTCTCTTGATCTCCATATATTTCTCAATGCAATGAAATCTCCTCTTGATATGTTTTCTTTATTAAATTAATGATCTTCAGGGGAACTCCATGATGCCTCATCAATTTCCAAAGTTATTCTCTGTCTACACTGTCAAATGCCTTTTCGTAGTCCACAAATCCGATGTCTAATGGCGAATTCCATTCCAGACTTTGTTCAACTATTATTCTCAAAGTGGCTATCTGGTCTGCACAAGATCTGTTTTGTCGAAAACCTGCTTGTTCATCTCTCAGTTTCTTGTCTATGGACTCTTTTAATCTCTCAAGGATAATCCTACTAATACTTTTCCTGGCACTGACAGTAACATTATTCCTCTATAATTTGTGCACTCTTGTAAATTTCTTTTCTTAGGCAACTTAACCAGATATCCTTCCTTCCATTCTGCTGGTATCTCTTCCTTTTCCCAGACTTTACCAAGTAATTTATATAACATCTCTGTAGCCGTGTCGATATCTGCTTTGATGGTCTCTGCTGGAATGCCATCAGGTCCAGACGCTTTTCCATCTCTTAGAAGCTTTATGGCTTTATTTATTTCTTCCTTCGTTGGTCTTTCA
Source organism: Oreohelix idahoensis (assembly GCA_024509875.1). NCBI lineage: Eukaryota > Metazoa > Mollusca > Gastropoda > Stylommatophora > Oreohelicidae > Oreohelix > Oreohelix idahoensis. The sequence goes on along the minus strand of JAMPIV010006963.1, from coordinate 118,817 downwards.
CCGTTAATTTGTAGCTCTTCTTCTGCTGGCTGGATGTCCGGGGATTTTGTGGAGCTGGTCTATTGAGAAGGTCCTCAAAATATTCTGTCCACCTCTTCATTTGCTCTTATATATTGCTAAGCAGTTTTCCATTCTTGTCTTTTATGAGGCAACGTGTTTGCTTGTATTTCACTGTTAGCTTCCCTATGCTGTTATACAGTTCTCTCATATTTCCTTTGACTACAGCATCTTCTGCCTCTCTTGCCAACTCCTCAATATACTTCCTCTTGTCTCTTTTGACACTTCTTTTAACTTCTTTGTTTGCTTCTGTGTACACTTCTTGAGCCTTGGCTTTGGAACTTCTGGTTTTGCTTGTGTTTAAATCTGCTTTCTTGTTTTTTCTGTCTTTTATCTTATTGATGGTTACTGTTGTTATCCATGCTTTTTGTTGTCGTTCCCTTTTCCACAGTATTTCTTTACATGTCTCATTCCTAACCGTTTTGATTTGCTGCCAATAGTCTTCTGTATTCTCTACAAATTCCAGCTGTTGGAGCACTTGGAATTTGTTGGATATTGTGACCGCAAATTTGTCTCTTGTTTCTTGATTTCTTAGGTGTTCTACATTAAATTGTTGTCTTTAATTTTGCATTGTTGCATATCTCTTGAGTTTCATTTTTACTTTGGCTATCAGAAGGTGGTGATCTGATGCCACATCTGCTCCTTTATATACCGTTACACCCTGGAATGATGATCTAGACTTCTTGTTTATGCATATATGATCAATCTGATTTTCTGTTCTATGGTCTGGTGATATCCATGTTGCCTTGTGTATTCTCTTATGTGGAAACATGCTTCCTCCTATAGCCAGTTGACTTGAAGCACAGAAGTTTGAGAATAGTTCCCCATTTTCATTCCTAGCCCATGTTTTCACATGCCTTCTTCAAAGCTGGTGTTGACTGTACCTATCTTTGCATTTATGTCACCCATCAAAATTGTGATGTCTCTTCTTTTTATTTTATCCATAATTTCCTGTAGTCTAGTATAAAATGCTTCTTTCACCGACTCTTCTTTGTCATTAGTTGGTGCATAACATTGGATGACATTTACATTTATTTTCTTTTTAGCTGTTTTAAAAGTGGCTGTTATTATTCTGGGTCCAACAGCTTCCCATTCAAAGAGTGCTTTCTGTGCTGTTTTAGATAACATAAGAGCTACCCCTTCACTGTGGTGTGAACTTTCGTCTTCATGTCCTGAGGACAGCACCAATTCACCAGTGATGAGTTTCTTCTAGTCTACCCCCTTCCACTTCGTTTCACACAGTCCCAGAACCTCGATTTT
>JAMPIV010006963.1:0-112500 GCA_024509875.1 Oreohelix idahoensis | reverse complement strand
CAAGGGATTTTGTGTTAATTTAAATCTATTTAATTAAACCATCTCAAGAGTTCCAGTTTTAAATATAATGATCTATCTATTATATTATTTCAAAAGATAATAGATGCTTAAATTAACTTTTAAAGTCGCGAAGGAATTTATAATAAATAAATTCAGTTAAGTCTTAGTTTTATAGATGTGTGTTTTTAACCACTAGAATGCGCGCAGTGTTTATTAAATACATAATTAAATACGCGAGCATATATATAATAGGCTTAACGGGAAATTCATCGCGCTTTAGAAGGTTATTTGTTTTCGGTATATTACATGTCTTTTTTTCTTTCATACAGAGTGATCGTAACCTGTGCGATCCCAGCATTAAGAAAGCAATAAAGAAATCAATCTAAGCAAAGCAAAGCATAAACAGTGTGTAGAGTTCCCCTGACGCAGAACTTGTTGAGACTGTGTAAATTTTTTAATCTTTGAGGCGATTCTATGTTTGGAATTCCGCTATCTAACTTATAGCAAAGAAAGCACACCCAAAGACAAATTTAACGCACCATCAAACAACTTAAGTCGTAACGGGAAGAAGAACACTGGCCCGAGCTTTGTTAGTTTACTGACACAGAGAGATAATTCATAATTTCCTGAACAGTGATGTGACTAGTTTTCTCACTGGACTTAAACCATACCTCACGGATAAAGTGTACCAGCACGCGTAAGAATTTTATTATCCGCGGCATAGTCAAATAGACCACACCATCCTCACCCCGGTATCAGAGACCGTGCCCTCCCATAGAAACTGTTATTAAGAAAAGAGACACAACTACAGATTCATTTTCCAGCGATTACGGGACCCTTTTATGTGCTGACCGCCTACCCGATAATCTGGGGCTAGAACTTGAACAAACACTCATACATTTAGTTGAGGTGTAACTGCTGTTGTGTTATTCTATGGAGTGCAAGATTTTTTCACAATCGGTAAGTGAGAGCAAGATGAGTGAAGGCCTTTGCTAGCGCGTGTATGAATGACAGGAAATTAATTCTTTTGTGTGACCATTTTGTTAACTTGCTTACCTGGTAACATATATCTTTTCTGTATACCCTACATTGTTCCTTTAAGTGGGATAGTTGATAATTTGTTAACTCTGTTTAAAACCACCTCCTTTCCATTTGCTTAGTAAAGGGAAGAACAGCTGGGAAGAACAGGTTTTTTTTTTCTATCACTTATACCTAACTTGGTAACACCTCTTTCAGAGTAATTAACTTTACTGTTAGGTTAACGTACCCGTTTTCCTGATATTATCTATCTCTGGACTGGGTTTGTCTTTGTCTAATGAGCGGGAAGGGCTTAGTCGATACCAATCTTCTTCACCCCCTCCCAAACTTGTTATTTGCATTTGTGTACTTATGATAATTTATGTAATATCTGATATTTTTAGTGATTGATGTTTAAAGTAAATAAAATCACATAAACTCATTTAGTTCTGTGTGTTGGATATACCCAAAGCCCAACTTTTCCCCTATTCGTTTAATATAGTTTGTATCAACGTCGTGTGTGTGTTTGAAAACACCGAATCGGTGAGCGCGCAGATGCGAGTCTGGAAAACTGGCAAATAATTGTTTGACCAGGAGAGTGAAAGAGAAGATTGAGAGACACGATTTGTCGTAAATAAGTCTGTCTTTACTCTCCTCCAGCACGCTGGGAAGCAACTATTAAATCTCTACATTTTCTATCACTGAGCTTTCCATCATCATTTTCCACTCTAAACCGGACCACTATTTCTACGACTCTTTTCTCTCAAAATAAATTTACGACAAAGGCCTATGCTCCTTGGGAAGCTAAAGGGTATTGATTGATTGATTTACTGATTGAGACTGATTGACTGATTGAGATTGATTGATTGATTGATTCATTGATTGATTGATAACAGTAGAGGGCCTCATGTAGTTGCCAGGAATCTCTGAGAAGACAAAGAAAGACTAGAATGACCTTTGTAGTAAGAGACAAATAATCCGAGGTTGTGCAGCCTCATCATGTCAAACAGATTATTACAGAAACTATCACTACAGGAACTCATGAATACAAAAACACATAAATACATGAAGACAAGATTACGTGAATACATGAATACAAGAATCACAAGAACACAAGAACACATGAATACATGAACACAAGAACACATAAATACAAGCATCACAAGAACACATGAATACAAGAACACATGAATACAAGAACACATGAATACAAGAACACATGAATACAAGAACACATAAATACAAGAACACAAGAAAACAAGAACACAAGACCACACGAACACATGAATAAAAGAACACAAGAACACATAAATACAAGAACACAAGAAAACAAGAACACAAGACCACATGAATACATGAATACAAGAACACATGAATACAAGAACACAAGAATACATGAATACACGAATACATGAATACAAGAACACCAGAACGCAAGAACACATGAATATATGAATATATGAATACATGATTATAAGAGCACCAGAACGCAGGAATACATGAATACAAGAACACATGAACACAAGAACTCAAGAACACATGAATACGTACATATAAGAACACAAGAACACTTGATTATAAGAAAACAAGAACACATGAATACAAGAACACATGAATACAATAACAAACAAACACAAGCATTACAAGGCAGTCCTTGTTCTGGAATCTACAGGGAAAGAGAGGCAGAGCTAGACCAAAAACACATAGAGAAGAGAACTGGAAACAGAGGTGAAATTGATGAGGAAAACATGGAAAGAACTTGAGTGGATGGCACAGGACAGGAAGACTTGGCATGTGTTTGTTGGCCTATGCTACTTGGGGACCTCAAGGGTATTGATTGATTGATTGATTGATTGATTGATTGACTTAACCACAGACCTAATGGTCTTTTATGTTTGGACATGCGCCCTAATATAACCGACTAGGTTGAACGGGACGCGCCTCGCCAAAACGAGGCAAAACTTTATTTTTTTTTTTTAAATAATAATAATAAAAAATAAATAAATAAAAAAATAAAAAATAAAAAAAATTTACTGATTGATTGATTGATATCAGTTGAGAACCTCATGTAGTTGCCATGAATCTCTGAGAAGACAAAGAAAGACTAGAATGACCTTTGTAGTAAGAGACCAATAATCCGAGGTTGTGCAACCTCATCATGTCAAACAGATTATTACAGAAACTATCACTACAGGAACTCATAAACACAAGAATACATGAATACAAGAAGACAAGATTACGTGAATACATGAATACATGAATACATGAATACAAGAATACATGAATACATGAATACAAGAATACATGAATACAAGAATACATGAATACATGAATACATGAATACAAGAATACAAGAATACAAGAATACATGAATACAAGAATACATGAATACAAGAATACAAGAATGCATGAATACACGAATACAAGAATACATGAATACAAGAATACATGAATACAAGAATACATGAATACATGAATACAAGAATACATGAATACAAGAATACATGAATACATGAATACATGAATACAAGAATACATGAATACAAGAATACATGAATACAAGAATACATGAATACAAGAATACATGAATACATGAATACATGAATACATGAATACAAGAATACATGAATACAAGAATACATGAATACAAGAATACATGAATACATGAATACATGAATACATGAATACATGAATACAAGAATACATGAATACAAGAATACATGAATACAAGAATACATGAATACATGAACACATGAACACAAGAACACATAAACACATGAATACATGAATACAAGAACACACGATCACAAGAACACAATAATACATGAAAACAAGAACACAAGAACACATGAATACAAAAATACAAAAACACATAAATACATGAATACAAGAACACAAGAACACGTGAATAAAAGAACACAGGGATACATGAATACAAGAACACATGAACACAAGAACTCACGAACTCATGAATGCAGGAACACAAGAACACAAGAATAAAAGAATACATCAATACAAGAACACGTGAATACAAGAACAAAAGAACACATGAATATACGAATACAAGAACACATGAATATACGAATATAAGAACACATGAATACAGGAACACAAAAACACATGAATACATGAATACAAGAACACAGGACACATGAATACAAGAACACAGGACACATGAATACAAGAACACAGGACACATGAATACAAGAACACAGAACACATGAATACAAGAACACAGGACACATGAATACAAGAACACATGAATACAAGAATACATGAATACAAGAATACATGAATACAAGAGCACAAGAACACATGAATACAAGAACACATGAATACAAGAACACATGAATACAAGAACACATGAATACAAGAACACATGAATACAAGAACACATGAACACAAGAACACATGAATACAAGAACACATGAATACAAGAACACATGAATACAAGAACACATGAATACAAGAATACAAGAACACATGAATACAAGAACATGTGAATACAAGAACACAAGAACACATGAATACAAGAACACATGAATACAAGAACACAAGAACACATGAATACAAGAACACATGAATACAAGAACATATGAATACAAGAACACAAGAACACATGAATACAAGAACACATGAATACAAGAACACATGAATACAAGAACACATGAATACAAGAATACAAGAACACATGAATACAAGAACACATGAATACAAGAACACATGAACAAAAGAACACAATAACACATGAATATAAGAACACATGAACACAAGAACACAAGAACACATGAATACAAGAACACATGAATACAAGAACACAATAATACAAGAACACATGAATACAAGAATTCATGAATACAAGAACACAATAATACAAGAACACATGAATACAAGAACACATGAATACAAGAACACATGAATACAAGAACATATGAATACAAGAATTCATGAATACAAGAACACAATAATACAAGAACACATGAATGCAAGAACACATGAATACAAGAACACATGAATACAAGAACACATGAATACAAGAATACATGAATACAAGAACACATGAATACAATAACATATGAATACAAGAATTCATGAATACAAGAACACAATAATACAAGAACACATGAATACAAGAACACATGAATACAAGAACACGTGAATACAAGAATTCATGAATACAAGAACACAATAATACAAGAACACGTGAATACAAGAACACATGAATACAAGAACACATGAATACAAGACAACATGAATACAAGAATACATGAATGCAAGAACACATGAATACAAGAACATATGAATACAAGAATTCATGAATACAAGAACACAATAATACAAGAACACATGAATACAAGAACACGTGAATACAAGAACATATGAATACAAGAACACATGAATACAAGATCACAAGAACACAAGAACACATGAATACGAGAACATATGAATACAAGAACACAAGAACACATGAATACAAGATCACAAGAACATAAAAACACATGAATACAAGAACATATGAATACAAGAACATATGAATACAAGAACACATGAATACAAGAACATATGAATACAAGAACACAAGAACACATGAATACAAGATCACAAGAACACAAGAACACATGAATACAAGAACACATGAATACAAGAACACATGAATACAAGAATACATGAATACAAGAACACATGAATACAAGAACATATGAATACAAGAATTCATGAATACAAGAACACAATAATACAAGAACACAATAATACAAGAACACATGAATACAAGAACATATGAATACAAGAATTCATGAATACAAGAACACAATAATACAAGAACACGTGAATACAAGAACACATGAATACAAGAACACATGAATACAAGAATACATGAATACAAGAACACATGAATACAAGAACATATGAATACAAGAATTCATGAATACAAGAACACAATAATACAAGAACACATGAATACAAGAACACGTGAATACAAGAACACATGAATACAAGAACACATGAATACAAGATCACAAGAACACAAGAACACATGAATACAAGAACATATGAATACAAGAACACAAGAACACATGAATACAAGATCACAAGAACACAAGAACACATGAATACAAGAACATATGAATACAAGAACACAAGAACACATGAATACAAGAACACATGAATACAAGAACATATGAATACAAGAACACAAGAACACATGAATACAATGTTCAGGCTTTCCCGAAGAGTATACACTTCTGACGATAATGTTTGCTTTTCATTATCAAATATCTTAAAACTTAAAAGTCTGCAATCTAATTGTTTTAGCACAACTTTCTCTTTGTCCATTTGTATAATGGAAGAAAGTTTATTTTGATATCATGTTTTAACAGCAACACTATACACGTTAGCATGAACAAACACAAAACAGCAACTGACATAACACACCAGCGATATCAACAATAACGGCAGCACTTTATCCGTTCAGTTTGATTCTCGGATGTAAATATTTAATGGTTCTTCCAGCATTCAAATTAATTTTATTTAAACTAAACAAACCCGTATAACAAATTTACAATTCAAACCTGAAGAATACTTTGACTTGTCCACAACAAACAGTACACAAAAAGAATATCTAACTTTAAAGTTGTGAGAGGTGGTGGATTTCACGAAAAATAACTGGTTTATATAGGCCGACGGTCAAAGTTATAACTCAGATTTGGTGTTATGTAACATCTATACCTCCTCAACAGAAGTTTTTAACAAACGCTTTCTCCAGTTTAATGGGTGTTTTTTTTTTTTCTTTCTAAAGTCAATTGACGCATGTGTTTAGCTCCCAGCGTAGATGTAACTACAAAACACTGCTATATCTGGTTTACTTTCAAATGGGACAAGGACTGCCCGGTAGACAGTACGTCTGGGTGGCCAATTTAAAAGCCGACACCAACACAAATCGTAGACAGTTTACCTTTCAAGTTAAGAAACGACGCTTTGAAGCATTGGTCAATGTTGAACATATTAGTGCAACTTTCACAATACCTCTCAACCCCCGATGTGCTCAAGGATTCGGTTCTTAGTAAATCTCGAGTACATAAAATTCGCGTGAATAGAGCTTTAGGGACTATAGGAAATTATGGGTTAGTGAGATTGCAGGCTCGGGTAGAGCGTCATATTTGTACGTTTTTATGTAATAACTAACAATAACCCGTCAACATTGACATGTTATTAATTATAGTATGTTGTTTCTGTTACAAGTATTACAGACTGTACTATTACTACTGTGGTCCTTTCATTGCAAGCGACCGTCATTAGACATTTGTAGTGAAAATTATATGGATGTATGAAGACATGGAGTAACCTTACCTAAATGACATCTGGAGCAGTGGTAATGATCTAATGGACCGTAAATTGACTAAACAACTAACATTTCTTTTATAACAACGTGTCTCGTAATTGTTCGCGCATCTTTTTAAATCTTGCTCTGGTCGACTTACTGCCTCTGAGAAGCCATGGTCGACTTACTGCCTCTGAGAACAACGTTTGAAGTTTGACAAAACTCCAGTTCATGTACTGTTTATCAATTGTTTTGTTGGCTTCTTTCCATAATCATACTGTTCATGCACACCTTCATTTGCGAACTTTTTTCTATAATCGGGAGAGTACATATAAGGGGAAACAATACAGTTATTGTCTAACTTTCAACCACAGTTGCACCCCCTTAGCTGTGGTTGAAAGTTAATGTACTGTCTCAAAAATAGGAAAAGTGCGCAAATGGCGGTGTGCAAAGTGTGACTGACCGACCGACCGACCGGAGTACTTACCGAGGGAATTATGGTAATGAAAATTAATGGAAACAAACACCGAAATGCAGATCAAAAATGACTAAACAAAATTTATTTAAATAATTAAGTTTGTTTAGGTTATTACTTCACTTATTTGATGCATTAAGAATTTCATACCATTTTTTGATAAGCGAACTAAATTCCCTTATTCACGAGTTGAGTTTTCCAATCGGTAATTATATGTAAAATTTAATTATTAATTTTTTCAAAATGTTAAAAAAAAAATATTGTCCGGCACAACAATGGAGCAAAGGCACTGATTGATAATGTTTGGTTTTTATTTTAAAGTTAAGTACACTGTGGCAAACAGACTAATGAAGCTGGTGCATTCTTTCCACCGAAAGAATTTCATACAATAATGTGGCAACATATAACCTGATATTGTCGCAGATGAGGGAAGATAACCAACGTTGGCAGAGTTCTTGAGTTAGTCCCGTAGTGTTTCTCAACCTTCAGAATCTCAGTTTTCAACTTCTTCCGATATATTACCCAGATAATCATCCAAGACCTTCATAAACAGTATGATATTTAATAATCTGCCTCTGCTTAAGCCTTGGTGATTGTTCTATAATATTCATCTAACATTGTTTAGTGTAAATAATGTAAAAAAATTTGTTTAGTCATTTTTATCTGCATTTCGGTGTTTGTTTCCATTAATATTAATTACCATAATTCCCGCCGTATGTACTTCGGTCGGTAAACAATGCTACCAACGTAGAACTGATGACAAGAACCAGACAAGTGCCAAGGGAACAAGAGATGAGAAGAAGACGCTGGCGATGGATAGGACACACATTGAGGAAACCTGTTGATAGCAGTACAAGGCAGTCATTGTTCTGGAACCCCAGGGCAAGAGAGGCAGAGGTAGACCAAGAAGCACATGGAGAAGAGAGCTGCAAACAGACGTGAGAATGATTAGGAAAATGTGGAAAGAACTTGAGATGATGGCACGTGACAGGAGGACTTGGCATGTGTTTGTTGAAGGCCTATGCTCCTTTGGAACTGGAGGGTTATGTTTAAATGAATTAACCTTTTATGTGAACAGCAGCCAATTCTTTAATCTCCCTTTTTGCTACTTTTGAATCCACACATCTATTACTTGAACACCAGCCAATTCTTGTATCTCCCTTGTCACTCCTAAAGTTATCATGTGGCCATCACTACTGTTGGTCTCTTTATTTCAAGAAGCTTACATCAAAGTACATGGTCCACATAATGGTTTCTATAGCAACTTGTTTTAAACGATGAGGTTGGCAGCCTCTCACACAACCTCACACAAGTCACCTTGTATTACACCTTGTATTACACCTTGTGTTACACCTTGTATTACACCTTGTATTACACCTTGTATTACATCTTGTATTACACCTTGTATTACACCTTGTATTACACCTTGTATTACACCTTGTATTACACCTTGTATTACACCTTGTGTTACACCTTGTATTACACCTTGTATTACACCTTGTATTACACCTTGTATTACACCTTGTGTTACACCTTGTATTACACCTTGTGTTACACCTTGTGTTACACCTTGTATTACACCTTGTATTACACCTTGTATTACACCTTGTGTTACACCTTGTATTACACCTTGTATTACACCTTGTATTACACCTTGTATTACACCTTGTATTACATGTCTGAGGGAACAATAGTCCTATTTGGTAGAAATGAAGAATAGTGGGCTGTCTGTTTGAGGCGGCCTTAAAAGAAACAATTCAAAGGCGCAGTAAAAAGGTTGAGATATTGCATTGGGAAATATATGGAGATTAAGAAAACTAAAGTCCAACACAAAATAAGAATCTTCAAATCAAATATCAAGTCAGTCCCATTGTATGGCTGTGAAACATATAGAACAACAAAGCCAACAACCAAACAAACAAAAAGCTACATACTTTCATAAATGGGTGCTTGCGTAGATTACAAAGATGGAAATTGTATGATAATATCGCCAATGTAGAAATGATAACTACAACCCTAACCTCAAACTAGTCTGTTATTTAGCCTGCAACTGCAAGTCAGGAAGTTAATTAACGTGAGCCAAGGATTATAGCTAGGATAGACTTCAGACAAGCTAATTTGCTCTTGTTATTTTAAATTATAACTTATACTTACATGTCATCCAATTGGCTGAACAAATACTTGACTACCTCTCACATGAGACTAAGCACGTACAGTGCATCCTGCAGATATCCAAGCTTGACACTTGAAATAGATGTTATCTCACTGACAGCTGTGGCTTGACTGATTGAGAGCGAGTCTAGTCCGTGACACATAAGAACTTTTAATAACACTCACTATCACAACATGTCTGTTTTTGGTTTCAACATTAGATGTCGTTATGCCTGCGGTCACGGGTTGTGTCCCCTTGCTCTACAGTGATGGTCCAACATTAGCCAAGACATAGAGTATCTAATGTGGGTCTTCAAAGGTATCTACCTTCTCATAAGATTACTCTTGGCAGAGATGCAGATAGAAGGATGATGATGCTTCTACCTTGAAGATATTTTTGAAGCGTTTTGTCAGCTAAGTTAAATTTCTAGCAAGCCCAATACAGAAAAACGTTGTCAAGCCATGTAAGTATACGTTTTTCTTGAATATTCGTAAGATATTACAAAAGTAAAGAACAATGCTCAATGTGTCTTAGCAATGTTAACTTTTATCTGCCCATTGCCTTCTGTTAAGAGGTATTATATAATTTAATTTATCTCATACAAGCCCCCAACTGAATTAACATTAGAATTCCTCTTTTTTGGCTCTATATAATATATATTAAAGATACTGAATTCGATTCGTACCATATTCATTCAATCACAGACTTTTCAAATACATCACGAGTGCACATTATATGCCCCCTAATTTAGTTACGTTCCTAAATAATTATACAGGGTGTTCCACAAAAAAGCGGCCCGTGACGTCATGGAATGCTGACGTATTGTGTCGGAAGTAGTGTGAATGGCCAAGTAGTCCTAGCGTTGTAGAAATGTGACGTCCTAAAAGTTGGCACTCTACATTTTTTGGCATTAACGACCGACCCTGTTGTATGCCATTTTGAGATCAACTTCTGTATGCTACTCTTTGATAATCACGGAAAATAATTTAGGTCAATCTTTTGTTCTTTTATTATTTTAGTAATATTTAAGATACATTTGAGAATAAGTGGATTCAATATGGAAGACGAGAGAAAGGAAGGGTAGCATTTAGACGGGCTTGAGTGCTCAATGTTAAACCCTATGAAAATAAAGTTCGTTTGTTTGTTCGTTCGTTCATTCGTTTGTTCGTACGACAAACTTCATATAAAAGAAGAAACAATAAAAGAACAAAACCTATGCTAAGTCTTCCCTATCCTGATATTAATCAAGCGCCTTTCCCGCTGTCCGACAACCGATTACTTTCTCTGAATTTTCTAATCTTCCTGTTCGTATATCATATAATTCAGGGGTTATGATGAAAAATCACAATTCTTTTAGTTAATTTAATTGAAAAATTGCGAGTGGACAGCGGCAAGTGCAATGGCTTTGCCTGGGTGAACATGCTTAAGTAATACATACACCTTATTACAAATGATATTAAATATTTACATATGATGTCATCATCATCCCCTCCCTGCTCCACTCGGCATCTGGAGTTACTTTTGCTTTTGGATCCTTGTGAGAACCTGCATGAAGCAATCACTAGCGCTTTGCTGTGGTGGTTCATGAATATATTATTTTCCAATGCTGAGGTTGCCAGCCTCAATGTATAACCATCAGGAAGTTCAAATATGTCAAATTCAAAGTACACACAGATAATGTCTGGACGGAAGTGATTTAAGCAATTATTACCCGTACTGTCTTGGTCCCCAGAAGAATAAGCCGCGACATATCGCTCCACCCAGAAATTTTTCCCAGACAGCATCTGGTCTTCCTTTTGTATTATTCGCCGAAGTGTCTGAACGCGTCTTAGTGAATAATGCGTCTAGACGATCGTTTTCGCGGTTACCATAGCGGCAGTCTGTTTTAACAACCTAAGCGATTATTTTTAATCTTTAAGGATGGTCAGCCAATTAGCCGTGAATTGACACTATTGTAGTATGAACCGTGGTCAACAAATCTAAGGAGCGACGATGAGGCAGGTTTATGTGCGTAAAATGAAGAAATAAATGGAAATAGTAGAAGAGAAAGAAGGGGAGTAAAAGGACACAACACAATTCCGTCACACCTGCCCCAAGCATTCACATGCTCTTGCAGCAGTGGTTTACGTAGCAATTTATTTTATATGATGAGTTTGCCAGCCATAAGCACAACATGTTATTAGTGGCCATGTACGACATGCATGAGTTTGCCAGCCATAAGCACAACATGTTATTAGTGGCCATGTACGACATGCATGAGGGTGTAGTATTCCTATACTTTTTTCTCTCCATGAACACCCCCCCCCCCCCCCCCCCCCCCCCCGGAGGGGAGGGGGGAATTACACGGGGCAACACAGAGTTACCAACAACAAAATGTTTCTTTTGAAACCTACAAGCTGTGATGTGTGAAAGATGAAGTATTGTCATCATACATTTTAATGGCATAGATCTTGGTGATTGTGTTATTGTTACTCTTATTCAGAAAGGACATCATTGAACTGTGGACAAACCCATAGCTAGGTGTGTAGTCTCCCTCAGCCAATCTCTAAAGTTATGACAGTTAATTGTTCTTACTTAGGATGTATCGTCTCATACGTTCATCCCCGCTGTAGCGAAAGGTTTTTCTAGTGTGATGATGATGGTAGAGAAGAAGTAGAATTTCTCTCCAGAAAGTATGAAGTCCCAGTGCCAGAGAAGTACACTGGTATCACAATTGAGTTACGGCTGTGAATACTCTGAGCTGGACAATAGATTTAGTCTTCAGAAGTATACTGCGCCACTTTCGCTATAGTAACCCTTTGTGATAATATAATTAAATTAGAAAATGTAACTCAAAATTTAACAGTTAAAAATTTTACAACTCAAATGAGTACAATTTCATAATTTATTATGTACATCTATCTAGCCTTGTAATGAGAAATGGGTATTGGAAGATGGTAAAATGTATGATTATTTAAATTTACGGAGCCGCGGTAGCATAGTGGTTAGTGCACTGGCTTCCTAGCGCAGTGGTCTATGGTTCGATCCCCAGATGAGGTGGAAATTTTTTAGACCACAAACGGCTCCTGGGTCGACCCAGCCCCAAATGGGTACCAGAGCAACTCTGGGAAGGTTAAGGTGGCCGGCGTGATGCCGACCACATCACCTTTAGTTTGCCGCCGGTCAAGATAATATGGGCCTAACACCATATTCCCAATATGCCTCAATGGGTGTGTAACGGGTTCCTTTACTGTCGTAGATTTTTGATAGGGGAATTAAGACTTGGGTTGGTCCCTTCTGAATAGATTAGAATAAGTGGTAGTCACAGTAAGAAGTAGTAATAGAAATAGAGTTCCACGAGTGAGATGGTAGAAATCAATAGAGGATGTCCCTGAAATCAAGAATCTACTCTCTTTCAGCCAATAATCTACAACAGTTTTAGAGGAGTCGGATAGTCTATCATAATAAATATTAAATATACATATATATCTCCACTCACATACACACACACATTTAAGTGACGACAGTTAGACGCACACACGTGGGAAAACTATAACAATGATTATATAGATATTTTGGAACGAGCTGACCGACACGCTGATTAGGTTTAGGTGAATTTTAATTATTATACTAAAATTCCATCACAACACATAAAAATTACACCAAGCATATACAAATAGTCATAAAGTCAATGAATTGCTATAAGAATGATAGACCTATTGGTATGATCTTTTCCCTCGATGTATAGCCCACAGTCCTGTTAGAAGAAAAGTGATAGCCCCAAAGAGTCACGGATACATATGCTTTAGTCTAAGATTTTCCATTTTAAAGGTATGAACAGACTTTGATATTAGTATGATCTATCCTAAGGAAAATATTGTTAGCAACAAAAACTTGCATAAAGAAATTCAAAGTGGGTGAAATTTGGTATACCATAAAAGAGTCACTCGTTCCTGCTTTCTCTCTGTTCATTCATCAGGGCCCTGACATTCATTCTTACCTACTATCGTGCTGTTGTTCCAAGGCAAGAAACAAACAGGAAGCTCATCATGATATGTAGGTATCGCCTTCAGAATTTGTACCAATAAAATTGTTGCTTGACAAGAAAATTAATCACTAATGTTTGTGACTGTGTTCTGATGAACATATAACAAGTTTATGACACTGAAAAATGTTCCACACAAAAAGTTTTCTTTGTTACAAATTATCAATGTGTTACAGTTATTTTCCTATAAGTGAAGGAAAAGTTCACGTTTTGTTGCCTGAACAAATCACCAACACGGGAAACTACTTTCAGACTAATTCATATAATGAGTTTAGTCCCTTATCTAGGATGCCTGTTTTATGTCATGACTAAACGAATTATTTTCTTTAACTTGAAGTTTGTGCCTTTATAGATATATATATACATGTGTGTGTGTGTGTGTGTGTGTGTGTGTGTGTGTGTGTGTGTGAGTGTGTGTGTATGTGTGAGTGTGTGTGTGTGAGTGTGTTTGTGGGTGTGTGTGGGTGTGGGTGTGGGCGTGGGCGTGGTGTGTGTGTGTGTGCGCGCGTGTGTGTGTGTGTGTGTGTGTGTGTGTGTGTGTGTGCGTGCGTGCGTGTGTGTGTGTGTGTGTGTGTGTGTGTGTGTGTGTGTGTGTGTGTGTGTGTGTGTGTGTGTGTGTGTGTGTGTGTGTGTGTGTGTGTGTGTGTTTGAAAAGATTTTCCAGACTTATTTAACTCATTTACTAACGAGTCATTCAATAAAGTGCTTATTTAAGTCCAGTCTTATATTTTTGCATGCTTTGACAATTTATATACTTATTGCAGACTTTGCGTGAATGAGTTATTCAACAAAAAGAAAAGATAACAATTAAAAGGTTATTTCTTTTTAGCTAATATCAAGTTTTTGTAAAAATAATTTTTCCATAAAACTTAAAAATGCTTTGCTTACCTAATTAGAGGTTACACTGTAATGAAAGTGAGGATATGAGTATATGAGAACTGCCGGTTTAGTGGCAGCCATCTTTGCTCCAACATGTGACTGGACATAAGGGACTGTTTTTTCTCTTATTTTTATAGTTTCATGTTCTCTACTTAATTCTCACTCTCTTTTCCTCCTGTCTTTTGTTTGTCTGTCACAGACGAAGGCCTTGTGGCCGCAACGTAGGTTTTTCTTGTCCTTTCTCTTTCTAAGACGTATTACTATTTGTGCGTTTTTGTATATATATATATTTTCATTCTAATATTATGAAAGCGATCTTTTTGGCAGTCTACACGTGGTCTTTTGTAACTTCCTGAGATAAAATGTAGTTGTGAATTGTCAGAAGGCCTTTCTTGTAGTGGGGTTTGATGGTATTGTATGATGGTGATATTACTAAATGTAATGTATGAGTCCAGCTGTGAAGGCTCCTGAGATAAAATGTAGTTGTGAATTGTCAGAAGGCCTTTCTTGCTACCACTACGACCTCACACTCAATTTTTTTTCTTAATGAATGTAGCTATGTAAAATGTCTAGGGTAATGATATGTAATGTGGTGTGATAGTTATAGATACACCCACAGATATTAAGCAGACTAATAATATTTAACAAATATTATAATACACTGAACTAACTCAAGAGTGTAAAATTTTTGATAGAATTATATTACATTTATTTGTTCTGGATCAAGTTTTATGTTGACCAGAACTTTTTTTTTTAAAAAAAAAAGGATTTAAAAATTATGAAAGAAATGCATGGAATGTTACATAATAAATGCAAGAGTGTACATATATATAAGTACTAGACTAGTTAGTTTTATTAAAATGTTCTAGTAGTCATCTACTTGGGAGGATAGTTAATGCTTGTGCTGTTGGGGTGGCCTCATCACACCTGTCTATATTGACTACACAGTGTCCAGTAAATTGCAGGAATTTTATGGGGTATTAGTAACTAAAAGGCGTTGGTGAACTTCCAGCAGACCAGAGGCTCACTCAACTTGCATATGTAGCTCTGGTGCTGAAATCTGGTGGTCCCACCTCTCCGTGCTGGCGGGCAATAATAGTGGTCTCTGTCACAACGTACTGCACAGATACACTCGAGTAAAATCACCAACTGAATGGACACCGCCTTGTTGACAACTGAAACTCACAGCTCTGCAATCAAAGTATTGGCTATGTGTCAAAATTCTATTCTCTACCCACGTCTGGACACAACACGGACACAACAACCACATCATACAGACAGGTCAGATCTCTCTGACCAAACAGCACATTTACCATGGTGGTTTTACATCAGATAGGTCCTCCCAGACTATAGATTCTGAAAAATATTTATTAGTTTCCTTCCCCTAAAAGTGGATAGGTAATATGTTTCATTATTCTCAACACTTGATCTGTCTTTCCTAACCCTTGCTGGAGTTTATGTATATTGTTGGTCCCTAGACCCTGACTTGGGCGGGGGGTCTAGAGCAAATCCCTACTTGTTTGTAAGGCTAGATTATGATATGGCAGTATCAAATCACTCGAACATTAAACAATATTCAAAATATACAAAGAAATAATTTCAATCTTACCAGATTATGAATAAAGAACACAGAAATGCTAGCAAAACTCAGCTGAGCTGCTGGCTATAGTATGGCGTCCCTGAACTTATTTCACTTTCTTTCATTTGGAAATCACCACACTTTAAAATACTGTGTCTATCATCGAACAACTATTGAGGAATGGCCCCACTTGCGCGTCTGAGCGCCGATAAAATGATTGTCTGTGGCCAATCACTGCCTAGGTTTATTTCAAATTCAAATTTCCTACCCTAAAGTCATTTCAGTCATGCTTCAGTCAAGTATGGATGTTTATCTGTTAGTCTGTCCGTCTCTACTTGTTTTTTTCAAAAACGTACTTGATTTTTGAACCAACCTTTCTCTCCCCTCCAAAATTTTGTCGTTAAAAGTTATATTTAGACACAGCTCCCACCAATGTCCCTTCGCTTCCCTACTAAGTAGATTTGAACACCTGCGTCTCAAGGTCGTGTTTTTTTTGTGCAAATAGCGACACTTTTTATTCCATACAGTCTGTCGCTGATGTGAACAACACTGTCTTTTGTCATTATCTTCAATATTATCTATCCGTCTGTAAAATTAAGAACATATTAGTTCACTGCTCAGAATGGGCCATCCGGCCAGCTAATTTTTATATTCCTAACATTAATATTACGAAAAAGTTACTTTTTAATTTTTGTAATATTCCAAACATCTGCGTTCTGCCGCTGAATTCAAATCAAAGGCTTGGTATCGCAAAAGCGACCAATAAATGACTGTGGCGTAACATATCCAAGGTCCCTTCTGTCGAGTTCCTTACTTTATGTCAACTTGGGAAACGTGACTTTTCTCCGTTTCCCCCCCCCCCCCCCCCATTGCGTCTCCTTAGCCTTTCTAGTCTCACGCAATCTTTCCAGTCATATTTTTTTCCTTTTTATCCGCCGTTCCCCTCCTGTCTAGCAAGTCAATTTTTATGGAGGGTGATGACCCGCGGTCTGGGCGATCATGTACTATCAGCAGCCTACGCATTATGTTTTTATCCTTACATGTTATCTTTGGAGGTATTTTACCGTTGTATCTCTGTCAATTTCACTACACATCTCCCCACTTGAAAACATGCCTATGGCAAGTTCCAAAACCAGCGATACACATAGGTAAAATTACTCCTCACGTCTGCCACTACTCTAATTTTGATCACAGGGGTGCCGACTGAGGAAATCTGCACCGACATTCAATTTGCCTGGGATATATTGGATACTGAACTGATAAGGTTGAAGCAATAAAGACCACCTCAGCAATCTTGCGTTTTCATGCTTAGCCTGAGATAAGAATACGAGAGGCTGATGGTCCGTCTCCACCACAAAAGTCCTACCATACAGATAGATTTGAAACTTCTTTATTGCCCAGATTAACGCTAAACATTCTTTTTCGCTTGTGGAGTATCCTTGTTCCGCCTTATTCAATTTACGGCTTGCATAAGCGACTGGTTTCAGTTCCCCATCAGGTGAAGATGATCTTTGCAACAAAGCCCCTCCTAGTCCTACATTACTTGCATCGGTTCTTAAGACAAAGTCCTGTGTCAAATCAGGCAGTTTGAGAATAGGCTTGCTAGTGAGTTTTTCCTTTAACTCTTGGAACGCTAGTTCACATTGTGCAGTCCAAATAATTTTATCTGGAAGTCCCTTGCGAGTCAGATCAGTCAGAGGAGCACAAATAGCGTTAAAATTCTTGATGTATTTCTGATAAAATCCGCATAACGACACAAATGATCGCACGTCCTTTTTTGTTTGCGGCCTAGGTGCTCTCTGCAGTTTTTCCAAGTTCTTAGGATCAGGGGTCATATTACCCTGATATACAGTGTGTCCCAAGAATTCCAACTCTTTGCATCCAATACAACATTTTGTTGGCCTAGCAGTTAAGTTCGCCTCCCGAAGTCTATCAAACAACATCTCCAGAGCTTCAATGTGTTCTTCAAATGTCTCTGTGGCGACGAGAATATCATCCATGAAATTCGTGATACATGGGTTATTCAGGGGATCCAACAATTTGCGCATCATCCTTGAAAACACACTCGGAGCATTTTTCAGTCCGAATGGTAGCATATTGAATTCATAATGTCCATCCGAAGTGCTAAAAGCCAAATAAGGTCTCACTTCAGGCTTCACTGGGATCTGGTAATAGCCTTTACTAAGATCCACCTTTGAAAAGTATTTTGCCTTGTTCAGTCTGGCAAATAACTGTTTTGTGTCTGGTAATGGATCCACTTGTCCTTCTGTGACAGCATTCAGTTTCCTGTAATCTATGCACAGTCTGTGTTCCCCAGACGGTTTTCTCAACAAAACGACACTAGAACTAAAAGATGATTCACTGTGCGAAATAATCCCCTCCTTCAACAAATACTCTATTTCTTCCTTCAATGCCTTCTCCTTCGCGAACGGAATAGAATAGGCTCTCATACAGATTGGGTTTGAGTCTACCAGTTTCATGTCATACTGTAGCAAATTTGTATGGCCTGGTTTATCTGTTAATACATCTGTATGTTCCTCCAGAACCTGTTGAACTCTCTCCCTCTGGTTTTTAGTCAGGTGCTTACTGACTTTTACCTGTGCTGCGGTTTCACAAGGATGTAATGGGTATTCATGTGAGGTGAGTGGTTCTTTTTGCATCTGGGTTGCAATAGCCAAGGTCAATAAGGGGGTGCTTTCCTGGAGTGGTCTGTCCAGATACTTCTTTAACAGGTTTACATGATAAACTTTCTCCTTCCCCTTTTTGTCAATTTTATAGTTTGTTCTAGACACCTTCTCTAGAACCGTATATGGACCTTGCCAACCAATTTGTAATTTATTCTGGCTTCCGGGTAGTAGAAGCAGCACCTTCTCTCCGACTGCCAGTTCCCTGTCCTTTGCCTTCCTATTAAAATATGCTGCATGTTTCTTCCTGGCTTGCTTCAAATTATCATTTGCCAGTTTCCATCCAGCTTTCAAACGAGTGGTCAGTTCGTTCACGTATTGATACGATGAGGTAACAGTCTCTTCCGCCTTCTCATCTGTCCAGGTCCTTAATAGAGCTTCTAATGGACCTTTTATTGGCCTCCCAAATAGCAGAGTTGCGGGAGCCATCCCGGTTGAACTATGTGGTACCTCCCGGTACGCAAACAATGCGGCGGGCAGGAATTGATCCCACAGATCCGGTTTTTTCGTGTGCCAGCTTTCTCAGGATAGAAATGAGAGTCCCGTTGAACCTCTCTACCTGGCCGTTCCCTTGTGGATGGTACGGACTACAATGAAAGTGTCTGGCTTGAAATAGCTTAAAAACTTCTTCCGTTAGTTTCCCCTTGAACTGAGAACCATTATCCGTCAAGATTTGATGCGGGAATCCTAATCGGGTAAATATTGTAAGTAGTGCCTCTGCTACATGTTTTGAATCAATTGATGGCAGGGCTACCGCCTCTCCCCACATAGAACAAGTGTCCACCAGAGTAAGGATGTAACTGTTCCTCCTCTTGGTCCGAGTGAGAGGTCCCACAATATCCACTGCAACCCTCTCAAAAGGTGTTTCCCACTATGGGCATTTCCCCTAGAGTTGCAGGAGCAGTCCAGTGCTTTGGAGCTACCCTTTGACATTCTGGGCAGGATTTGACATATCTTTTTATATCCTCCGTTATCCCTGGCCAGAAGTAATGACAAGCTATACGCTGTCCTGTGGCGCTGATCCCCATGTGACCACTGAAGGGAATCGCATGCCCGAGTTCCATCACTTTATCTCTATATGAAGTGGGAAGAACCAGCTGGTTGTGACCATTTGTTCCAGTTCCGGCCTTCCTGTATAAGAGTTTGTTCTTCATGAAATATTCCCCCTTGCTCGGAGGTGTGTGGCATTTGGGCAATTTTTTAAAACAGGGCTTGAGTGTCCTATCCTCAGCCTGCGCCTTCCTCATCTCCTCTGGATGAGCATTTATAGGTTCACCTTCTTCCTCCTTCTTCTGTGACCTGGTCTGCACTGTCGCCATGATCACAGGTTTCTCGGGATTCCCCAAGAAGACGTATCTACACCCCAATATCAGAGGGTAGATTGGTTCATCTATCACTGCTGCTCTGATTTCTCCCTCCACATAGCGAGTTTTCACACGTTATCCTTGCGATGGGAAGTGTCATGAGTGGTATGTCCTTAGTCGCCCCTTGTATTTCCACTGTTTCTGTGGTATACTGACTTGGGTCCACTAGGCTAGACTTCACAACTGAATCATAATCCAAACCTGTATCATAAAGGCACCTTATGGTGACCCCATTACAAATAACATCCTCACAAACTGGGGGGTGATAAGGTTCCTGTTGTCCATTAGGATTAACCTTTAATCTTCGCGTCCCCGACTTCATTGCAGCAATGTTTGAAGGTTTCCTTCTACAAAATTCGGTGTTATGGTTATCCTTCTTGCACCATTTACACCATCTTTTTCCTTGGTTCAACGGTTTTCTTTCATTGAACTTTTGGTCATTGAACTGTGAGTTTCTGTCGCGATAGTCATTTCTTGGCCGCTCAAAGTTTGTCCTACCTTTATTTCCCTGCTCTCTATTATCAAATTTATTAAATTGCTGTGGAGCTTTAAAATTGTCTATGTGCTTCTTTTTAGCACCACTTACCTCTGCCTGAGCTGCCTGATACCTCTCAGCAACATTTAAAATTTCCCCCAACTTCTCTGCACCTTGTTCCATGAGAAATTTTCTCATGTCTGGAGCCATGGACTCTCTCAATTGCTCAATCATGATCATTTCTTTAAGATCTTGGGTCTTCCCCAGAGCCGTCCATTTCTCCAAATAGGTTTCTAGTCTAGCAGAGAATTGGTGGTATGTCTCCCCAGACAACAGTTTGGCATTTCTAAATTTCTTACGATAAAATTCACCATTCTTCTCGTACCTTAATAACAAAGCCTGCTTTAACATGTCATAATTGTCTTGGTCTTCCCTGTTCATTTTGGCAAATACTTCATAAGAAGTACCTCTCAATCCCTGTGATAGCTTTAAACTCCACCTCTCTCTCTCTCTAACCCATATGTAGTAGCTAATAACTCAAAACGTCCTAGGTACCCCTCTATGTCATCGTCTTTTTCAACAAAATGGTCTAAATGAAACCCCATAGCTGAGTTTGAGGCTCCCAGACTGGGCGTAGCATCTGAGGCAAAAGGGCTGGCACCATTTTCAGGAGCCGGGCCTTGTAATTCCAGCTCCCTTAGTCGTAATTCGTGCTCCCTTTGCAACCTTCTATCTTCTGCCTCCCTTTCGGCAGTCAACCTTTTTTCTTCTGCCTCCCTTTGCTGTCGTTTTTCTTCTGCCTCAATCTGCAGCCTCTTAATTTCTCTATCAGCCTCAATTTGTAACCTCTTCTCTTCAGCTACCTTTCTATCTTCCCTTTCAATATATTTATCACATTCAGCCGTTACATATTGAATTAAAATCTGACCATCCATTCCCATCTCCTTTGCGGTCAGCACAGCAGCTGATCGGAATTTTGCTAGCTCCGCCATACTTTTCAGACAATATAATAATATACAAGCTAAATCTCTAACCAGTAAATACACTAAGTACTTCTTATGACTATAGTCTAACTAATTCTAACTAACCAGTTAACTAATTAATTATCACTGGCTGTGAAGATTCACCAACTTTTATCTGCAGGGACACTTTTAATTTTAAAGGGAATTTCACAATTTTTTTTCCCCTAATTTTATTTCTCCAACCAGGAGATCCTAATATTACTGTTGGGCTAATTATCCCTGGACAAGACCCCAATGTATGTAGTGGGTTTGATGGTATTGTATGATGGTGATATTACTAAATGTAATGTATGAGGCCAGCTGTGAAGGCTCCTGAGATAAAATGTAGTTGTGAATTGTCAGAAGGCCTTTCTTGCTACCACTACGACCTCACACTCAATTTTTTTTCTTAATGAATGTAGCTATGTAAAATGTCTAGGGTAATGATATGTAATGTGGTGTGATAGTTATAGATACACCCACAGATATTTAAGCAGACTAATAATATTTAACAAATATTATAATACACTGAACTAACTCAAGAGTGTAAAATTTTTGATAGAATTATATTACATTTATTTGTTCTGGATCAAGTTTTATGTTGACCAGAACTTTTTTTTAAAAAAAGGATTTAAAAATTATGAAAGAAATGCATGGAATGTTACATAATAAATGCAAGAGTGTACATATATAAGTACTAGACTAGTTAGTTTTATTAAAATGTTCTAGTAGTCATCTACTTGGGAGGATAGTTAATGCTTGTGCTGTTGGGGTGGCCTCATCACACCTGTCTATATTGACTACACAGTGTCCAGTAAATTGCAGGAATTTTATGGGGTATTAGTAACTAAAAGGCGTTGGTGAACTTCCAGCAGACCAGAGGCTCACTCAACTTGCATATGTAGCTCTGGTGCTGAAATCTGGTGGTCCCACCTCTCCGTGCTGGCGGGCAATAATAGTGGTCTCTGTCACAACGTACTGCACAGATACACTCGAGTAAAATCACCAACTGAATGGACACCGCCTTGTTGACAACTGAAACTCACAGCTCTGCAATCAAAGTATTGGCTATGTGTCAAAATTCTATTCTCTACCCACGTCTGGACACAACACGGACACAACAACCACATCATACAGACAGGTCAGATCTCTCTGACCAAACAGCACATTTACCATGGTGGTTTTACATCAGATAGGTCCTCCCAGACTATAGATTCTGAAAAATATTTATTAGTTTCCTTCCCTAAAAGTGGATAGGTAATATGTTTCATTATTCTCAACACTTGATCTGTCTTTCCTAACCCTTGCTGGAGTTTATGTATATTGTTGGTCCCTAGACCCTGACTTGGGCGGGGGGTCTAGAGCAAATCCCTACTTGTTTGTAAGGCTAGATTATGATATGGCAGTATCAAATCACTCGAACATTAAACAATATTCAAAATATACAAAGAAATAATTTCAATCTTACCAGATTATGAATAAAGAACACAGAAATGCTAGCAAAACTCAGCTGAGCTGCTGGCTATAGTATGGCGTCCCTGAACTTATTTCACTTTCTTTCATTTGGAAATCACCACACTTTAAAATACTGTGTATATCATCGAACAACTATTGAGGAATGGCCCCACTTGCGCGTCTGAGCGCCGATAAAAAAATTGTCTGTGGCCAATCACTGCCTAGGTTTATTTCAAATTCAAATTTCCTACCCTAAAGTCATTTCAGTCATGCTTCAGTCAAGTATGGATGTTTATCTGTTAGTCTGTCCGTCTCTTCTTGTTTTTTTTCAAAAACGTACTTGATTTTTGAACCAACCTTTCTCTCCCCTCCAAAATTTTGTCGTTAAAAGTTATATTTAGACACAGCTCCCACCAATGTCCCTTCGCTTCCCTACTAAGTAGATTTGAACACCTGCGTCTCAAGGTCGTGTTTTTTTTGTGCAAATAGCGACACTTTTTATTCCATACAGTCTGTCGCTGATGTGAACAACACTGTCTTTTGTCATTATCTTCAATATTATCTATCCGTCTGTAAAATTAAGAACATATTAGTTCACTGCTCAGAATGGGCCATCCGGCCAGCTAATTTTTATATTCCTAACATTAATATTACGAAAAAGTTACTTTTTAATTTTTGTAATATTCCAAACATCTGCGTTCTGCCGCTGAATTCAAATCAAAGGCTTGGTATCGCAAAAGCGACCAATAAATGACTGTGGCGTAACATATCCAAGGTCCCTTCTGTCGAGTTCCTTACTTTATGTCAACTTGGGAAACGTGACTTTTCTCCGTTTCCCCCCCAATTGCGTCTCCTTAGCCTTTCTAGTCTCACGCAATCTTTCCAGTCATATTTTTTTCTTTTTTATCCGCCGTTCCCCTCCTGTCTAGCAAGTCAATTTTTATGGAGGGTGATGACCCGCGGTCTGGGCGATCATGTACTATCAGCAGCCTACGCATTATGTTTTTATCCTTACATGTTATCTTTGGAGGTATTTTACCGTTGTATCTCTGTCAATTTCACTACACCTGGTGTTATGGTTGGTTGTGGTTTCACCGAGGGCTTCAGTCATACAATGCGGAATTATATTCCTGGTCACTCAGACACAATGTTTAACCACATACAAAATCAAGCGTCAGACCTTTGCAGTACTACGCAGAACTCGGAACACATAAATATTGCAAATTGCATCTACCGTGAACTCTCCGTATTTAGTTGCCCGTTTACCCATGTTTCAGCAGTCAGACAACACACCATTAGGTTTGTCTGGGTCGGATGAAGCTAACTGGTTACGATGTAAGTATGCAATGGGAGATCAATGAGTTATCTACAATAACTGATGTGTCGGTACATAATGATTGCTGATTCTTTCCTGCTATTCTGTTCGTTAAACACCATGCAACATGAAAAATAAGCTGATCCCTAGTAACTCTTATACTAACCATTCATGTACTATCGCAGCTGTAGTTTCTGTAGTAATATATTAACATGATGCCTGTAGTGGATTTGATGGTATTCTATGATTGTGATATTACCTAGTGATGATGCGTGAGGTCAGCTGTGAAGGCTCCTGAGATAAATGTAGCTGTGAATTTACAGAAGGCCCTTCTTGCTACCACTACGACCTCACACCTATCTTTTTTACTAATGAATGTGGCTACGTTAAAATTCTAGGGACTGATATGTAATGTGTTGTGGTAGTTTACATACACACACACAGATATTTAATAAGTCTAATGATATTAATAAAATGTTATAACACACTGAACTAACTCAAGCTGTGTAAAATTTTGATAGTAAATTTTCTTTAAGTTTATTTGTTCTGAATCAAGGTTTTATTTTGGTCAGAACATATGAAAGGTTTTGAAATTATGAATAAAATGCATGAATATATGGCATAATAAATGAAAGGTGTGTACATATGTATTTTACAAGACTAGTTAATATTACTACTGTTTATAGTTGTAATTTATCTGGGAGAACGATTAATGGAGGTGCTGTTGGGGTGGCCTCATCACTCCCTGTCTATGGCTACTAAACATTGTCCATTTATTGATGGGAATATAGTTGGTGTGTTAGAAAATAAGTTGGTGAATATCCAGCAGGCCAGACGCTCACGTATCTTTGACTGAGTAGTTCTGGTGCTGGAATCTGGTGGCCCCACCTCTCCGTGCTTGGGGGCAATATAAGGATGCTCTGCCAAAATATTAAACTGCACGGGTCCACTCTTGTATTATTCAACACAGCATTTGACACCCCTTTGGTGCCAAATAAAAAACTCACAGTTCTGAAATAAAAGTATTTGGTCATGGGTCAGAACTCTACCTCCTGAGCCACTTCTACACTCAACACTACACAACAACACCACATAGACGGGGTCAGATCTCTCTGACCATACAGCACATCTTACCAAGTTGGTTTCACATAGGATAAGTTCCCCCAGATTACATATTCTGAAATATGTTCATTAGCTTCTTGCCATAGAATAGGATAGGTGATATGTTCCACTGATCTCAACACTTGATCCGCCCTTCATAATCCTTGCTGGAGTTTATGTATTTTTGTTTGTCTCTAGACCCTGAACTGGGGCGGGGGGTCTAGAGCGAATCCTTACTTGTTGTAAGGGATAGATTTTGATATGGCAGTATCAATTCACTCGAAACATTAAACAAATATTAAAATATACAAAGAAATACTTTCAGTCTTACCAGAATTATGAATAGAGAACACAGTTATATGCTAGCAAAACTCAGCTGAGCTGCTGGCTCTAGTATGGCGTCCCTCTAAATATTTCAATTAGCTTTTGGGAAATACACCACTGAATTATTTACTGTGTCTACTACTGGACAATTTATGATGAATGGCCAAAATGCGCGTCTGAGCGCCGATAATATGTTTATCTGTGGCCAATCACCGCCTTTTTTCCTTTTCAAATTCAAACCTCCTACCAAAAGTCAATTCAGTCATACCTCAGTCAAGTATGTATTATTGTCTGTTGGTCCGTCTGTCTCTACTTGCGTTTCACACAAAAAAACACACTTGTTTTTTGAACCAACTCTGCCGTCCCCTACACAATTGCGTCTTTTTAGCCTTGCTAGTTTCAAGCACGTGTTCAGTCATATTTTTTTCCTTTTGATCTCCGTTCTCATCCCGTTCCAAGGGTAAACGTTTTGCCTCCACGTCTAACAAGTTAGTTTCCATGGCGGGTGGTGACCCGCGGCGTGGGCGATCATGTCGTCTAGTAGCTTACGCATTATTTTTATCCCTACATTTTATCTTGGGAGATATTTTAACGTTGTATCGCGGTTAATTTTATCACACATCTCCCCACTTTAAAACATGCCTACGGCAAGTTCCAAAACCAGTGATACACATAGATAAAATTACTCCTCACGCCTGCCACTACTCTAATTTTGATCACAGGGGTGCCGACTGAGGAAATCTGCACCGACATTCAATTTGCCTGGGATATATTGGATACTAAACTGATAAGGTTGAAGCAATAAAGACCACCTCAGCAATCTTGCTTTTTCATGCTTAGCCTGAGATAAGAATACGAGGGGCTGATGATCACTCTGGACCACAAAAGTCCTACCATACAGATAGATTTGAAACTTCTTTATTGCCCAGATTAACGCTAAACATTCTTTTTCGCTTGTGGAATATCCTTGTTCCGCCTTATTCAATTTGCGGCTTGCATAAGCGACTGGGTTCAGTTCCCCATCAGGTGAAGGTGATCTTTGCAACAAAGCCGCCCCGAGTCCTACATCACTTGCATCTTTTCTTAAGACAAAGTCCTGTGTCAAATCAGGCAGTTTGAGAATAGGCTTGCTAGTGAGTTTTTCCTTTAAGTCTTGGAACGCTAATTCACTTTGCGCAGTCCACATAATTTTATCTGGAAGTCCCTTGCGAGTCAAATCAGTCAGAGGAGCACAAATTGAGTTAAAATCCTTGATGTATTTTTGATAAAATCCGCATAACGACACGAATGATCGCACGTCCTTTTGTGGCCGTGTACATAGTTGTTCCTTTGGAAACAGACTATATTCTTACAAGACAAAGGAAGCACAGACCACCCCATAATTTTATACTTTATGAGAAACAGAAAATAATAAATAGTGTCACATATTTAGGGTAGAGTCGCTTCTACACGCCATTTCTAATAATTGGGTGATTTCCCCTGACCAATCGGATAGCTCAGATTTACCCCGGGGAAAGTGGAACAACGACGCCATTTTGGCAGTAGAATGAAAGAGCGCAACTCAAGAGGTCGTATCTGGTCCAGCTCTACATATTTCTTAGTTTGAGAAAATCAAACTTCAACATTTCTTATAAAATGTGTATTTCAGGACATTGAGTGGTTATATATATATATATATTTCTTACTGGCGTAAGTAGTGACAATCGTTAAATATGTATTTTGAATAGAGCTCCCAACCCTAGTCGCAGCAGAACTAGGTTCGAGGATTTGAGTCAATTTGCAAAAAATAGTCTTACACCTCAAACCATGTAGAGTAGAAAATATTCTTATGTTGGAAAGCATTTAACTCAAGGAATGCTTATGATTATAAAGAAATCAAGGACAAATCTGAGGAGATGGGTAAATGTCGTCGAACCTAAAATAAGACTGTAACTTAAAAGAAGGAACACGGTGGAATGAGAAGGTTCGCCATATTTGACAATTGAGTAGGCCTACGAGACAAGGATGCAAAAAGGGATTTTTGCATCGATGAAAGCATCTGATGAGATGATAGAATTTTATTATACTTATTATTGTAAAAATGTTCTGAATTCCAGACTTTGTTGAAATTTTAAGTTTCATGCTGAAAGATATTAAAAGTTTTGCATGAAATCGAACGCTGTTGAAAAGGTGAATTACTACAGTTTTGAGATCTAGATAAGAAATCTATCCATTTCAATTAAATTCGCTACATCAACACCTAAGAGAAGAAAATCGAACCTGGTAACACAAATTTAAGAGAGAAATCTAAATCTCTGGTGATTAGGCCAGTTAAACATCTGCTCTCTGTAAAGTAAACTGAAAATACTGCATATACCGGCACTGCCACATGAAGGTAATATGGTGCCGTTCCAGTCCTAAGGAACACCTGCCCCGGTTACACTTTGTTGTTTGTGGTCTAGGTGCTCTCTGCAGTTTTTCCATGTTCTTGGGGTCAGGGGTCATGTTACCCTGATATACAGTGTGTCCCAAGAATTCCAACTCTTTGCATCCAATACAACATTTTGTTGGCCTAGCAGTTAAGTTCGCCTCCCTAAGCCTATTAAATAACATTTTTAGAGCGTCAATGTGTTCTTCAAATGTCTCTGTGGCGACGAGAATATCATCCATGAAATTCGTGATACATGGGTTATTCAGGGGATCCAACAATTTGCGCATCATCCTTGAAAATACACTCGGAGCATTTTTCAGTCCGAATGGTAGCATGTTGAATTCATAATGTCCTTCCGATGTGCTAAATGCTAAATAAGGTCTCACTTCAGGCTTCACTGGAATCTGGTAATAGCCTTTACTAAGATCCACCTTTGAAAAGTATTTTGCCTTGTTTAATCTGGCAAATAACTGTTTTGTGTCTGGTAATGGATCCACTTGTCCTTCTGTGACAGCATTCAGTTTCTTGTAATCTATGCACAGTCTGTGTTCCCCAGACGGTTTCCTCAACAAAACGACACTGGAGCTAAAAGATGATTCACTGTGTGAAATAATCCCCTCCTTCAACAAATAATCTATTTCTTCCTTCAATGCCTTCTCCTTCGCGAACGGAATAGAATAGGCTCTCATACAGATTGGGTTTGAGTCTACCAGTTTCATGTCATACTGTAGCAAATTTGTATGGCCTGGTTTATCTGTTAATACATCTGTATGTTCCTCCAGAACCTGTTGAACTCTCTCCCTCTGGTTTTTAGTCAGGTGCTTACTGACTTTTACCTGTGCTGCTGTTTCACAAGGATGTAATGGGTATTCATGTGAGGTGAGTGGTTCCTTTTGCATTTGAGTTGCGATAGCCAAGGTCAGTAAGGGGGTGCTTTCCTGGAGTGGTCTGTCCAGATACTTCTTTAACAGGTTTACATGATAAACTTTCTCCTTCCCCTTTTTGTCAATTTTATAGTTTGTTCTAGACACCTTCTCTAGAACCGTATATGGACCTTGCCATCCAATTTGTAATTTATTCTGGCTGCCGGGTAGTAGAAGCAGCACCTTCTCTCCCACAGCTAGTTCTCTGTCCTTTGCCTTCCTATTAAAATATGCTGCATGTTTCTTCCTGGCTTGTTTCAGATTATCATTTGCCAGTTTCCATCCAGCTTTCAGACGAGTGGTCAGTTCGTTCACGTATTGATAAGATGAGGTAACAGTCTCTTCCGCCTTCTCATCTGTCCAGGTCCTTAATAGTGCTTCTAGTGGACCTTTTATTGGCCTCCCAAATAGCAGAGTTGCGGGAGCCATCCCGGTTGAACTATGTGGTACCTCCCGATACGCAAACAATGCGGCGGGCAGGAATTGATCCCACAGATCCGGTTTTTCGTGTGCCAGCTTTCTCAGGATAGAAATGAGAGTCCCGTTGAACCTCTCTACCTGGCCGTTCCCTTGCGGATGGTACGGACTGCAATGAAAGTGTCTGGCTTGAAATAGCTTAAAAACTTCTTCCGTTAGTTTCCCCTTGAACTGAGAGCCATTATCCGTCAAGATTTGGTGCGGGAATCCTAATCGGGTGAATATTGTAAGTAGTGCCTCTGCTACATGTTTTGAATCAATTGATGGCAGGGCTACCGCCTCTCCCCACATAGAACAAGTGTCCACCAGAGTAAGGATGTAACTGTTCCTCCTCTTGGTCCGAGTGAGAGGTCCCACAATATCCACTGCAACCCTCTCAAAAGGTGTTCCCACTATGGGCATTTCCCCTAGAGTTGCAGGAGCAGTCCAGTGCTTTGGAGCTACCCTTTGACATTCTGGACAGGATTTGACATATCTTTTTATATCCTCCGTTATCCCTGGCCAGAAGTAATGACAAGCTATACGCTGTACTGTGGCGCTGATCCCCATGTGACCACTGAAGGGAATCGCATGCCCGAGTTCCATCACTTTATCCCTATATGAAGTGGGAAGAACCAGCTGGTTGTGACCATTTGTTCCAGTTCCGGCCTTCCTGTATAAGAGTTTGTTCTTCATAAAATATTCCCCCTTGCTCGGAGGTGTGTGGCATTTGGGCAATTTTTAAAAACATGGCTTGAGTGTCCTATCCTCAGCCTGCGCCTTCCTCATCTCCTCTGGATGAGCATTTATAGGTTCACCTTCTTCCTCCTTCTTCTGTGACCTGGTCTGCACTGTCGCCATGATCACAGGTCTCTCGGGATTCC
Organism: Oreohelix idahoensis; assembly: GCA_024509875.1. NCBI lineage: Eukaryota > Metazoa > Mollusca > Gastropoda > Stylommatophora > Oreohelicidae > Oreohelix > Oreohelix idahoensis. The sequence continues at coordinate 81,663 of JAMPIV010006963.1, read as the reverse complement.
CCAAGAAGACGTATCTACACCCCAATATCAGAGGGTAGATTGGTTCATCTATCACTGCTGCTCTGATTTCTCCTTCCACATAGCGAGTTTTCACCGTTATCCTTGCGATGGGAAGTGTCATGAGTGGTATGTCCTTAGTTGCCCCTTGTATTTCCACTGTTTTTGTGGTATACTGACTTGGGTCCACTAGGCTAGACTTCACAACTGAATCATAATCCAAACCTGTATCATAAAGGCACCTTATGGTGACCCCATTACAAATAACATCCTCACAAACTGGGGGGTGATAAGGTTCCTGCTGTCCATTAGGATTAACCTTTAATCTTTGAGTCCCCGACTTCATTGCAGCAATGTTTGAAGGTTTCCTTCTACAAAATTCGGTGTTATGGTTATCTTTCTTGCACCATTTACACCATCTTTTTCCTTGGTTAAACGGTTTTCTTTCATTGGATTTTTGGTCATTGAACTGTGAGTTTCTGTCTCGATAGTCATTTCTTGGCCGTTCAAAGTTTGTCCTACCTTTATTTCCCTGTTCTCTAATATCAAATTTATTAAATTGCTGTGGAGCTTTAAAATTGTCTATGTGCTTCTTTTTAGCACCACTTACCTCTGCCTGGGCTGCCTGATACCTCTCAGCGACATTTAAAACCTCCCCCAACTTCTCTGCACCTTGTTCCATGAGAAATTTTCTCATGTCTGGAGCCATGGACTCTCTCAATTGCTCTATCATGATCATCTCCTTAAGATCTTGGGTCTTCCCCAGAGCCGTCCATTTCTCCAAATAGGTTTCCAGTCTGGCAGAGAATTGGTGGTATGTCTCCCCAGACAACAGTTTGCATTTCTAAATTTCTTACGATAAAATTCACCATTTTTTTCGTACCTTAATAACAAAGCCTGCTTTAACATGTCATAATTGTCTTGGTCTTCTCTGTTCATTTTTGCGAAGACTTCATAAGAAGTACCTCTCAGACCCTGTGATAACTTTAAACTCCACCTCTCTCTCTCTAACCCATATGTAGTAGCTAATAACTCAAAACGTCCGAGGTACCCCTCTATGTCATCGTCTTTCTCAACAAAATGGTCTAAATGAAACCCCATAGCTGATGTTGAGGCTCCCAGACTGGGCGTAGCATCTGAGGCAAAAGGGCTGGCACCATTTTCAGGAGCCTGGCCTTGTAGCTCCAGCTCCCTTAGTCGTAATTCGTGCTCCCTTTGCAACCTTCTATCTTCTGCTTCCCTTTCGGCAGTCAATCTTTTTTCTTCTGCCTCCCTTTGCTGTCGTTTTTCTTCTGCCTCTAATGATTTAGCCTCTTTGTCAGCCTCAATCTGCAGCCTCTTAGCCTCAGCCTCAATTTGCAACCTCTTAGTCTCAGCCTCAATTTGTAGCCTCTTCTCTTCAGCTAATCTTTCAGACTCTAATTTTCTTTCAGCCTCTTTTTCTAATCTTCTTTCTTCCCGTTCAATATACTTATCACATTCAGCCGTTACATATTGAATTAAAACCTGACCATCCATTCCCATATCCTTTGCCGTTAGCACAGCAGCTGATCTGAATTTGGCTAGCTCCGCCATACTTTTTAGACAATTTAGCAATGAGCAAGATAAAATTTCCAACCACTCATCATCTCATCATCTCAGCCCGTAACCCGTCATGGGTCGTAGGGGTGCCATGGTGGAAGCATCACCAGACAGGGTCCTCCACTGCTCTCTATCCTCAGCAATGCGTACAAGTGTGGAAAAACCGTGTCCTGCCCATTCTTTGATGTTATCAGCCCAGGATTTTCTCTGCCTTCCTCTTCTCCGTTTACCTTCGACTGTTCCCTGAAGGATCGTTTTCGAAAGGGAGTCATGACGAGTTACATGCCCAAACCAGGCAAGCTTTCGACGTTTCACTATTGACAAAAGTGGTTCTTGGTGGCCTGCATAGGTGTTTATCTTCTCTCTAACATAGACATTTGTTTTGTGCTCTTTATAGCAAATGCGCAGAATTCTTCTATAACATTTATGCTCGAAAGCCTGAATCCTTCGCTCCGTATCTGCAGTGAGTGTCCAGCCCTCACACCCATACAAGAGAATAGATAATACAAGTGAATTGTATAAACTAAAGTAATTCTAATTACTATAGTCTAAAGTAATTCTAATTAGCCAGTTAACTAATTAATTACCACTGGCTGTGGAGATTCACCAACTTTTATTTTCACTTTTAATTTTAAGGGACACTTTTAATTTTTATAATTTGTTCCCCTAATTTAATTCTCCCACCAGGAGATCCTAATATTACTGTTAAGCTAATTATCCCTGGACAAGAGACCCCAATATATGTAGTGGATTTGATGGTATTGTATGATTGTGATATTACCTAGTGATGATGCATGAGGTCAGCTGTGAAGGCTCCTGAGATAAATGTAGCTGTGAATTTACAGAAGGCCCTTCATGCTACCACTACGACCTCACACCTATCTTTTTTACTAATAAATGTGGCTACGTTAAAATTCTATGGTACTGATATGTAATGTGTTGTGGTAGTTTACATACACACACACAGATATTTAATAAGTCTAATGATATTAATAACATGTTATAACACACTGAACTAACTCAAGCTGTGTAAAATTTTGATAGTAAATTTTCTTTAAGTTTATTTGTTCTGAACCAAGGTTTTATTTTGGTCAGAACATATGAAAGGTTTTGAAATTATGAATGAAATGCATGAATATATGGCATAATAAATGAAAGGTGTGTACATATGAATTTTACACGACTAGTTAATATTACTACTGTTTATAGTTGTAATTTATCTGGGAGAACGATTAATGGATGTGCTGTTGGGGTGGCCTCATCACTCCCTGTCTATGGCTACTAAACATTGTCCATTTATTGATGGGAATATAGTTGGTGTGTTAGAAAATAAGTTGGTGAATATCCAGCAGGCCAGACGCTCACGTATCTTTGACTGAGTAGTTCTGGTGCTGGAATCTGGTGGCCCCACCTCTCCGTGCTTGGGGGCAATATAAGGATGCTCTGCCAAAATATTAAACTGCACGGGTCCACTCTTGTATTATTCAACACAGCATTTGACACCCCTTTGGTGCCAAATAAAAAACTCACAGTTCTGAAATAAAAGTATTTGGTCATGGGTCAGAACTCTACCTCCTGAGCCACTTCTACACTCAACACTATACAACAACACCACATAGACGGGGTCAGATCTCTCTGACCATACAGCACATCTTACCAAGTTGGTTTCACATAGGATAAGTTCCCCCAGACTACATATTCTGAAATATGTTCATTAGCTTCTTGCCATAGAATAGGATAGGTGATATGTTCCACTGATCTCAACACTTGATCCGCCCTTCATAATCCTTGCTGGAGTTTATGTATTTTTGTTTGTCTCTAGACCCTGAACTGGGGCGGGGGGTCTAGAGCGAATCCTTACTTGTTGTAAGGGATAGATTTTGATATGGCAGTATCAATTAACTCGAAACATTAAACAAATATTAAAATATACAAAGAAATACTTTCAGTCTTACCAGAATTATGAATAGAGAACACAGTTATATGCTAGCAAAACTCAGCTGAGCTGCTGGCTCTAGTATGGCGTCCCTCTAAATATTTCAATTAGCTTTTGGGAAATACACCACTGAATTATTTACTGTGTCTACTACTGGACAATTTATGATGAATGGCCAAAATGCGCGTCTGAGCGCCGATAATATGTTTATCTGTGGCCAATCACCGCCTTTTTTCCTTTTCAAATTCAAACCTCCTACCAAAAGTCAATTCAGTCATACCTCAGTCAAGTATGTATTATTGTCTGTTGGTCCGTCTGTCTCTACTTGCGTTTCACACAAAAAAACACACTTGTTTTTTGAACCAACTCTGCCGTCCCCTACACAATTGCGTCTTTTTAGCCTTGCTAGTTTCAAGCACGTGTTCAGTCATATTTTTTCCTTTTGATCTCCGTTCTCATCCCGTTCCAAGGGTAAACGTTTTGCCTTCACGTCTAACAAGTTAGTTTCCATGGCGGGTGGTGACCCGCGGCGTGGGCGATCATGTCGTCTAGTAGCTTACGCATTATTTTTATCCCTACATTTTATCTTGGGAGATATTTTAACGTTGTATCACGGTTAATTTTATCACAATGCCACATTTAGTCTCAAGACCATCTCTACTTATTAGTCGCTTTAGCAACATCCCTGCGGGAGTATCAACCCTCTTCTTTCTTTGCCTCTTCAGAGACACCTGGAGACTACACGGGAACGTAACGCATAATAATAATAATAATAAATTCTTTAAGCACCAAACACGGCGCATAAGGCAGAAACCAGTGCTCTCCAGGTTGTTCGTTGTGACGCCACTCCTCTTAGCTCTTGCACATTATTTAGGCCCAACGTTCTTCCTTCTCTTATTATTGTTCTTCTGAGTGTTTCTTTTGGTCTTCCTTTTTTCCTCTTACCCTCAGGAACCCAAGTGAGCGCCTGTAGTGGTATTCTGTTGTTTTTGCATTCGTAGGACATGACCGATATATGACCATCGTCTTTTCCTTATATAGTCGGAGACATATTTCTGCCTAGAGTCTTCTCTTATTTGTCGATTAGTCTTGAATTCTTTCCAACTGATGTTCATGAGTTTTCTAAGACATTTGTTCTCGAATGTATTCAGCTTGTTCTCCAATGATTTTGTTATTTTCCAACTCTCACAGCCGTATGTTAACACTGAGATAACATTTGAATTAAAACAGACGAAGCTTGGTATGTATATTCAATGATCGTAATTTCCAAATGTTAGATAATCTATTGAAGGCGCTAGCTGCCAAAGCAATTCTAGTATGGATTTCTCTTGTTGTGTCACCATCCTGAGTCATTTTACTGCCTAAATAATTGAAACTTTCAACTTTCTGTAGTTTTTCCCCGTTCAAGATGATATCAAAGGTCTCGTTAGAAAAGTTCATAGCTTTAGTTTTAGAGGCATTTATTTGGAGACCTATTTTAACCGAGAGATGACACAAATTATTTATTGCTTCTTGGGATTGTCTTGGTGTTGAACTTAAGAATGCTACATCATCTGCGAAATCCAGGTCCCCCAGGAATTTTCCATTTGTCCATTTTATACCCAATTGTTCATTGTGGGTATAGTTTCTCATAACCCAATCAATAGCTATTCCAAAAAGTAGTGGTGACATAATACAGCCTTGTTTAACCCCTGTTTCTACTGTAAACCATTCTGTATTCATAACCTCTGCATAGCTAAACTGAGAATTAAACTGAAGAAGTTATACCAACAGAATAAAAATAGAAGAATAGATGTACACAGACTGCAATCAAATGATATAAAGGAGGAATATAATGTCAAAATGAACAACTATTTCGATGCTTTAGGCAAAATTGACAACGATATCACCACCAAGACAATCGATACTAAATGGGAACAACTGAGAACAGCAATGACAGAAGCAGCAGTAGCGACCACCGGATACCTAGTACATAAAAAGAAAAAATGGATGAGAGAAGATACTTGGGATAAAATACAAGAAAGGAAAACAGCAAAACTTAAACTACTAGCGGCAAGTACACATAATGCAGTTGAATCTTGCAAACTATCTTATAACTTGTTAAATAAAGAAGTGAAGACAAAAACTCGAAGAGATAAAAGACATTTCATCAATGAACTGGCCGTAGAAGCTGAAAATGCTGCAAGAACTGGTAATAGTAGGTGCCTTTATCAAATTACAAAACAACTATGTCACCAGCCTACTGCTATGGAAACACCTGTTAAAGGTAAATTAGGGAATTCAATACCAACAGAAAAAGAACAAATGAAGAGATGGGCTGAGCACTTCATGGAGGTGCTAAACAGACCACCACCAACAGTAACACCTGATTTTAATAATGAAACACTCACAACCACCTTGCCAATAACTTGCGATGAATTCACGCTGGACGAGATCAAACAAGCCGTTAAAAGATTAAAAAATTTTAAAGCTGCTGGAGTTGACGAAATTTCAGGGGAAATGATTAAAGCAGTTAATGACAACAACCTCTTGAGAATTTTAGATATTATAAATGAAGTATGGAGAGAAGAACAACCACCACAACAATGGAAAGACAGTATTATTGTAAAGTTACCGAAGAAAGGTGATCTATCAGACTGTAATAACTGGCGTGGTATCTCTCTATTATCAGTACCTGGAAAATTATTATGTTGCATGATGTTAGAAAGACTTAAATTGCATGCTGACGAAAAGATCAGAGAAGAACAAGCGGGTTTCAGGCCGAAACGATCATGTATTGATCAAATATTCACACTAAGAACAATTATAGAAGAATCAGTAGAAAGGCAATCGCCACTTATTATCACCTTCGTCGATTTTCAAAAAGCCTTTGATAGTCTACACCGCCCATCATTGTGGAAGATACTTACAATCTATGGTTTTCCAACAAAATATGTGAATATAATCAAAGCGCTATATGACAATGCAAGATGTTGTGTTAGAACAAATAACGCATAATAGGGGAAAATAAATTGACAGACTGTAAATAATTTGTTTTATAAATGTTTCGTTAAGGGACGTTCGCTGGAGGTTCGTAAGTATTAATATGATGTACAGAGAGCAAGAAAGTCTATTACAAAAGTAAAGCTTGACCAAGAAATTTAATAAATCAAGAAAGTTGACCATGTTACAATGAAAATAGTAAGTAAGATATCTCAATGACTGATCATTGTCAAATAATATGTTTTTCAAGACCTTATTGTTTCAGTTTCTTTTTCTTGGCTATTTCTTCTTTTTGTGTTTTTATTTTAAAATGTTGTTATGTTCAATATAAAATATGCAGAAACGTATGTTCAATTATTGTGTCTATCTCTTTGTGATTATGACATTGATAATTTTTTTTTCTGATATAGTCTTCCAACTTTACGTCAGTTAACAGAGGAGTTTAAAATGCTACTTTTTAACCTCACTTAACAATGCTACTTAAAATGCTACTTTTAACCTCACTTGCTATTTAAAATGCTACTTTTACCTCACTTGACCAAGAAATTTAAAATTCTACATTTTGTTTGGCCTTACGTGACCAAGAAATTTAAATTTCTACTTATTGTTTGGCCTTACGTGACGAAGAAATTTAAAATTCTGCTTGTCTGTTACCAAAATACAAGTTTCTTATTTTTTTTTACTCAAAACTTCTGCCTCAGACAAGTATGCTCAGACGATGTCTTCGCGTTATCAGTTATACTAGCTTTTATAACCGTTCAATATAATCCCATTATGAGTTAAGATAACTGCTTTAATCGTTTAATCACATTATAAGTTAATGTACATCTTTTTTATTTAAATGAAATTTTGCTTCGTTTTGGCGAGGCGAGTCCCGTTCACCCTAGTCGGTTATATTAGGGCGCATTTCCAACTATAAAAGATCTTTAGGCATTGTAACATAACCAGTTAATATACATGTTGTAATTGTTCAATATAATCACGTTAAAAATTAACATATTTGTTATAATCGTTAAATATACTCACATTGTCAGTTAGTATAACTATTACAATCGTTATGATGATGATGATAGGATACTCTATGCAGAGCGATACAACATGAATCAATCTGATCATCAGAAGCAGTTCATATAATACAGCGCGTGTTGCCTGCGAGCCACAGTCCTTTCACCAATACAATTAAAAATTGAGTGTAACGCGGACTTCCTGTACCGCAGGTAGGGCTAGAGTTTACTGCCCCGAGTTCCATAGCCCATTGCGGTTGTTCCACAGCCAGCATGATATCTTTTCCGCAGTTTCACTTACTCTCTTCAGTGCCCTTGTTCTCGACTGTCTCCTCAGCCGCAACAGTTTCAATAAATCATACACTGGTGCAGCCACGAGCCCTCTTGAACCCACCTCAACTGCCATGACCCTCGCAGTGAACCCATCGTGTCTCAGATCCGCGGCCAGATCATTATACTTGGCCGCTTTGAATAAATGTTGCTCTTCCAGTATGGATTTAAATGGCAAGGTCAGTTCAATCAATATAACCTGGTGCGATAATGAGGAATGCAGAACTATATCCGGCCGTCTTCGAGATTTCCTGATACTCACTGGATTTGCCCCTCGTCCAGATAGGTCTACCACCGCCCCCCAGTCATTTGTACAGTCAAGCAGAGATGGTAAACTGCTACCTGACTTACTCGGTTTGGGGTGTGCTGACTTCCCTGTCAGAAAGTATGTACAGGTGCTCGGCCTGACTTTGCTATTTGCCTTCATCCTTACCAATTAAATATAATCACATTAAAAGTTAGTATAACTGTTACAATCGTTAAATATAATCTCGTGAAAAGTTAGTATAACTGTTACAATTGTAAAATATAATCATGTTAAAAGTTAGTATAACTGTTACAATCGTTAAATATAATCATGTTAAAAGTTAGTATAACTGTTACAATCGTTAAATATAATCATGTTCAAAGTTAGTATAACTGTTACAATCGTTGAATATAATCACATTATAAGTTATTATAACTGTTTTAATCTTTAAATATAGTCACATTAAAAGTTAGTATAATTATTATAATCGTTAAATATAATCACGTTACAAGTTAGTATACCTGTTCTAATCGTTACATATAATCAAATTAACAGTTTAGAGATACATTATAATAGTTAAGTTTTCACATCATAAGTTATGCTTACTATTATACTTTTACATGGGTTTTGTTTCGTTTTGGATAGGCAAGCCTCATTCAACCAAGACACATTACCCGCTGGTTATATTAGTGCGCAACTATGGCTTTATGCCCCATGATGAGAAAATAGGGAGTTGATGATGAATATTAATGACAACACTTTCCTGAAAATAAAAATGAAGTGGTGCGGGTACAAGAAATATCGTAGACATTCGCTATACCCAAACTTGGATGCGGAGACGGTACATAAGCTGATCTGATCAAGTGAATGTCACGGATTGCCTTCCCTTAGCTCTGCAGTAGTGGTCCAGTAGTGGTTATATATATATCTTTACCCCACTACGATTCTTAAATTAAATAGTCCCCTAATACTTAACCTTAACTACAGTAGGCCTACTCTAATACTATCAACAAAAGTATAAATTATTCACCACTTAAATATGTCTTTCAAGATGGCTGCCTGATCTCACTCAAAGAATTGCCACGTGGCGCTATTTAATTTCTATTATTTTAATTTCTAAAATTAACTGCAATACGCTAACACTGAGGATGGATAAAAATATCAACTTATCTGATAACTTGTGTAGTTCTAAGGATGTCTTCACTGTGTCTCGTCCTAAAAAGAACGTATCAAGCTTGTGTGGTTTGAGGTAAGCAAAAATGCGTGTTACCCCTGTAGTAGACGGAAGTGGAAGTGAATGGAGGAGTAATGAAACCTACCTTCAACTATAAAAAAGCAAACTGGGAAGCTTTCCAATCAGAGCTGGAGGGGATGGAATATAAAGACATGGAATCAGATGATACTGACTTGTGGGCAGAAACACTGACCAATGAAATTCTGAAAATAGCAATAAAGTATATACCAAATAAAAATATGCCACAACACCTTAAATCAATAAATAACATTAATAAGAAAAGAGAAACTCAATGGAATAAAGAACCAGTTGCCTGGTGGAATAAAAGCTGTGCAGAAATTCATGAGAGAAGAAAAAGGGCCTTACAAAAATATAGAAATAACAGAACAGAAGAAAACTATGATAAGGATAAACTTATTAGGAATGAATCTAACAGAATAATATTCAAAGCCAAAGAAACTAACTGGAAGGAGTTTTGTCAGTCACTTAAACCTAGCACTCAAATTAGAGAAGTATGGAAAAAGCTTAAGGCAATCAAAGGGAACAATAAGAAAACAATAATGCCAACAATCAAACTACCAAAGAGAGCAGAAACAGATAAAGAAAAAGCTAATGCCCTTGCCGAGTATTTCTATAAAGTCAGTGCAAAAAGTAGCCTTGGACAGGAAGAAAATGAGAGAAGAGAAAGACTTAGGATACAGTTTTTAAAAGAAATACCAGACCAGATAGATGAAACAAACTATTTAGATGCTGATATAACAGAGGAAGAAGTAACTAATGCAATAAAAGATAAATCTAATACTGCCTCAGGGCAAGATATACTTAGTTATGAAATCCTTAAGAAAGTACCCAAAAGAACTATAAACATAATAACTTCACTTTATAACAAAATCTGGAACTTAGGAAAGATACCAAAAGCATGGAAAGTAGCTATGATAGTACCCATTCTAAAACCCAATAAGGAAGCCCATGATGTAAGTTCATATAGGCCTATCTCCTTAACATCACAACTAGGTAAAATACTGGAAACTGTTGTGAATAAAAGAGTTAAATTCTACCTAGAAAAAAACCAGTTATATAGCCCAAACCAGTCAGGGTTTAGAGCAGACAGAAGTACAGTAGACCAGCTTGTAAGATTAGAACATGATGTAAAGCTAGGGTTCAAGAGGAAAGAGAAAACAGTGGCAGTCTTTCTAGATGTAGCCAGGGCATATGATGAATGCTGGCGAGATGGAGCTCTTTACAAAATGAAAAAGATTGGCATTACTGGTAAAAACCTATAGGTATCTAGAAAACTTTTTACAGGACAGGTACTTTGCTGTACAGGTGAATAATGATAGGTCAGAAATATATGAACAACAGAATGGGATTCCTCAAGGATCAGTGATTTCTCCTTCAATTTTCACTATAGCTGTAAATGATTTAGCAGATGAATTTAATGACATAAAGAATGTAGTATCACAATTTGCAGATGACTGTGCCATTTGGCGATCTGGAAAAAACTTGGACCATGTTTACAAAAAACTTCAAAATCAAATAGACAAAGTTTCAGAGTGGATGAAAAGTTGGGGCTTCCAAATTAATGTAAACAAAACAGTAGGTATGATTTTCAGCAAAGGAAATTTAAAAAAAAAATAACAAAATCAATATAACCATTAAAGGACAGAAAATATGTACCTCCTCAACAACAAGATTTCTGGGCATAACTTTAGATAAACAACTAAATTATAATAAACATATAGACAATTTGGTAGAAAGCTGTAGGGGACCCCTAAATATACTAAGGATTGTAAAAGGTAATGGATGGGGGGCCAGCAATAAAATAATGCTTATGTTCTACAAATCCTTCATCAGGGGGAAACTGGATTATGCCAGCATAGTCTATGACTCAGCTGCAGCTTCTAACAAAGCAAAACTGGACAGGATTCAAAATGCAGCCATGAGAACCATTACAGGTGCATTTATATCGACACCAGTAGAAGCTCTAGAAGTAGCTCTCGGCATACCTCCCCTTGGTCTAAGACGGAAAGAACTGAGATTAAATTATTGGAGTAAAGTAGCACAAGAAGTGACCCACCCAGCACATAAAGCATTTGTCAAAAACCAACCAAGTGTATGGGACGTCCCCTTAAATAAAGATAGATATCCAACAGGGTGGAGAACTATAGAAGACCTAATGCATTTCAAAGAACTATCAAACACAATTGAAAATAGTAATAAATACAGAAGCAAAATACCACCATGGGAACAAGGAACTAAAAACACCAATCATAGACTACTCACTTACTGAAAAGATCAAACAAAACATAGAAGATAAGGAAGCCAAAATGATAAGTAGAAAGTTCATAGAGCAACTAACTAAACAAAGTCTGGCCGTCTACACTGATGGATCCAAGGGTGATAGTGGGCAACTAGGTGCCGGAGTTGTAATACCACAATGGGGAATAAAAAAGAGCTACAGTGTAACGGAAGGGGCATCGATTTTTACTGCAGAGATGGTAGCAATTCTTAAAAGTCTAGAAATAATCGAAGATAACCCACCAGAAGCTGTTACGATATTTACAGACTCACTATCATCACTACAAGCACTAGAACACCCAGGTAAATGTAGCCGGCCAGACATAAAGGAAGAAATTCTAGCAATTAATACATCACTAGAGAACAGAGGATGTAGTGTGAGGCTAGTGTGGGTTCCAGCACACATAGGTATAGCTGGCAACGAGTTGGCAGACCAGAACGCCAAGAAGGGAAGAACAAGTAAAAACAATATAAAAGCAGGACTGGGGAGGTCAGAGATCAAGAGCCAAGTGAAGGAAACTATAAACGAGGAATGGAAGACAACATGGAAGGAAAGTAGAAAAGGCAGACACGCGTTCAAACTGCTGAAAGAACCAACGAGGACATGCCAGGTCAGAGAAGAATTAAAGATACCATCGAACAAAAAACTGTGGCGTCTCCGACTCGGTGCAGCATACTTCATGGTAGAAGAACCACACTGCCAAGAATGTCAGGAAGAGAATGACATAGACCACTACCTGATCCACTGTAAAAAGTATGAACAACAAAGGCTTGAATTAAAAACTTACTACAGAAATCACAATATAGACTTAACAGGTGATAAGGTTTTAAGTATAGATGCCCCAAGAGATGCCCAATCAATACTTAAAAGATATATACATAAAACAAAGGAAAAAATATAAGGTTAGAACTTCAGGAAAATCATCCAACTAAATAGAAATTAAGCAGCAAGAACTAACTAAGCATTAACAAAAAATAACTACTCATAGGACAAGGAAAGACAAGGTATTAAAAAAAAAAAGGGACAACAACTCAAAAGGAACAAATACTAATACAAATTAAAACCAAGTGTAAAGGACAACAGTTATCTAGAAACAATACAAAAGAGAAAATAAAATTGACAAATACTAATATAAATAAAAACCAGCAACTGCAAAAGGCAACAGTTATTTAAATTGAAAACAAAATTAGTAAATTAAATGACACTAAATACCCCAATTATAACCAACTTTCAGGTTGAACAGGGTAGACCAAGATGAAACGAGAAAAGGCAACAATGATCAGATGCTCAGTGCCCGATCTCCACCCATCAACTCATCAAAACAACAACAACAACAACAACTAAATTGAAGCCACAAAATTCAAAACTTCAAGCTGAACAGAAGAAGCGGTAACCGTGTAATCGTCATGTACCTTTGCCATCCGCAGCTGTAGCGCAGACATTAGATGCCATTAACAGCTTGTATGTTTTTCCTGAGGGTAAGAATGACTATATATATATATATATATATATATATATATATATATATATATATATATATATATATATATATATATATATATATATATATATATATATATATAATTTTTTTTGCTGTGATTAATCTACTGGTGTATTAGGAAGTGCATAGCGTGTGTTAAGAAATATTACAGGACGAATGTGCTGCCGGCTGAAACGCAAGCATGTGTTGACTTTCAGAGACGAAAGCCAGCATTGTGAAAAGTGTAGAATAATTGAGAACGATGGCAAAAATACGGCTGTAAGTTTGATAATGTATTTGATAGAGTATTTCTTAAAGGACTGACATTTATCAGGAACCTAAGGAAGGATTGACAGGAATTGTTGTACTGAATCGATCAAGATTTAACTTAGTACATTTATACTAGACCAAATCATTGTATGGAAGCAGATCATGGACAAAGGAATATAATATAGGATCTATAAGGAAATTGTAGTCACAGTGAACTGGCTGTGATTGTTGGTGAGGTAAATTGTCCTGTGCATATGTTAGCACTATGTCTGACACTGTGTGCTATGTTCATTGTATGTAAGGACAGAATAGTGCTGGACCATACATGGGTTGTGATTATTTGTATTCCGGGTTTTATCCTGCAAACTACTAGAAGTATCTGAATCAACTAACTCTATTGGACTCTGAGGTGCAAGTGCTCGTGAAGTCATTGAAGCCAGCCACCTCCTGTTCCACTGCCTGAAATTAACCAGACGTGTTAGTCTATGGCGGGAGGAGTTTGATTTCTTCAACCACCAGATAAGTGGCGATATATAGCCACTGGTCGGCCTATTCAGCATATAATATAAAATATACAAAGAAATAAAAAAACACCGTGAAGGATGATTTCTTATGGACAGAATGTATCTATTACTACCTTTACAGTTCAACTCAGTGACAAACTATAGTGAATTACAATAATTAATCAGTGTAGCGAAAAATATAACTTTCAAGACAGGATTCTGTTTGATAATTAAAGTTTCTATGTTTATTTATTTTATGCTGTAAAATATCTTTGAGTTTCTTTAAATTACCTAACCGAAAAGAGAACCGGTATAGGTTAATTAAATTGTAAATATGTACCATCAGACTTGCTTAAATTATTTACATTTGAGTTACAAGTTTTGTTTGATACCTATTATAGTTATAGAGATAGATCATAATTAATACCCCTAGCAAAATTAGCCAACATCATCAAATAATAATACATAATATTTTAGGCGGATCTTGAAAGGGAGCAAATAGACTTTCAGGAAATTCAATCTCATCACACCTGGAGGTTTATACAGCTGATCCTAACCTTTGATGTCAATACACCCTTATTCTGTTCAGAAAAGGGGGTATTTCTTGTAAGACCAGTCTCTTACCTGGCACTATCCTGGTATCATCTGATACACCTTTTGTCCAGGATAACCTTATTCTTTACTATAACAAAACCCTTTCGTGACAGTGCAGGATGTGAGGAAATGGTGTCGTGAATTCAGTGGCGGTCGAGTTAGTGTGACGGAAGAACAAAGGAGCGGGCGTCCTTCCACGTCAGCAAATCTTGTCCCTGCAATTGAGGAAAATGTGCGTGCTGATCGCCGAGTGTCGGATTTTGAAGAACAAATTAATCTTTCACATGGCACAATCTGGAACATTGTTTAGGGTACCGAAAAGTGTGCAGCAGGTGGATCCCTCGGCAACTGGCAGAGGACAACAATGTGCAACCGTATAGGTGCGTCCCTCACCCATCTCCTCCGCTTTCGTGAACATGATGGAGCAAATCATTACTGGAGATGAAACGTGGGTATACCACTACTGTCCTGAGACAAAAGCCCAATTCATAGCGTGGAAGCATCCTGAGTCGCCTACTGTAAAAAAAAATTCAAGACATCGACCAGCCCTGTGAAAATCATGTCGATTGTGTTTTGGGACATGCATGGTGTGCTTCTGTTGGATTTCACCCATCGTAATGCAACAATTAATGTTTCTGCTTATCAAGCCACTCTCAAGAAACTGAAGAGAGATGTTTAACGCAAAAGGCCTCAGATGTCAGCCAAGGGGGTGCTGTTATTGCATTACAACACCCAACCACACACAGCTCGTGACACAATGAATCTTTTGCAAAGCTGGAACTTGGAAACTCTTCAACACCCGGCCTACAGCCCGGATCTGGAACCTTCGGATTTCCATATCTTTCCAACGATGAAAAACAACTGCGTGGCAACCGATTCCAATCAGACGATGACGTCAAGCATGAAGTGCAAACATGGCTGCGTGAACAGGATCCAACCTTCTACCGACAGGGTTTTGATTCATGGATTTCCCGCCTAGACAAGGGCCTCAACAGAAAGGGCGACTATGTTGAAAAATAGAGTCAATGTGTATCTTTTTGAGACAAATAACTATTTATGTAAAAATAAAGTATTAAAACAGTACAAAAGTTGGGAACCTTATTTTCTGTCGTAGTTTCCTCAGATTCCAGTTGTCCGTGTTTAAATGGTAGCGTTTTCCTGGGCTCTAAGTCCTCAATATTCTCCAACAAGGTCCGGTCTGATAAATGAAAGCTGATGTTAGTCTTAACTCAGTCTGCCCAAACGGGCGTATGGCGCGCCAGATAGGCCTTTCGTTATACCCAGGTCGTATGGCGCGCCAAGATGATCTATGCCGCATTTGAGCGGAAAATTATAGAATATCTGGCGATAAGCCAGTTTAAAATTATTTCATTGCATCCGGCACATGTGTGTGAACATTTGTGAAAACGTGAAAAAATGTGTGAAAATTTTTTTTGAAGTTACAAGTGCGTGCTTTATATCCATTTCTACATTTGCTTTCGATCTAGCCGCAGGTCGTGTGGTACGCCCGCTTTATAAGATTCCGAAATTGAGCAAAACAATTAGAAAATAAGTGGCCAGAGAGTGTGCATATCATGTAAACGCTTCCTGTGGACATCGTATTTTGAACTGGTAGCGAAATAATTATTGGTACTTGTTTCTGCATACTTTTATCAATTAATGACGTCATAGGGTTATTTCTTTACATGTAGTGTAGTCACATACATAACACTCATAAACTATTAACGAATCAACCTCAGTATATAATTTCGAAATGGTAATAACCCATTTTCGATTCTTATAAGGACGTTGAACAAACGTGATATTTTTAATTAATAAATTAATTAATTTGCATGGTACAGACACGTGTAAGTGAGATTCCAGTTCAGCAATATGTGACTTCACAAAAAATATATATATAAATTACAATTGTCAACTGGATATACGTTTCAATTCCGGGTGGTTTCCTACTAAGGGATTAAGAACAGCTGAAATATTTACCTATACGTGCATAATTTTATTTCAATTTTGATTTTTTTTTATTGTTTCTACACTTCACAAGATATAACAACCAACTATAACATCACAAAAGAACTCAAAAGTATTTCACAACATTTTGCAGGAATTTCCTAAAGTTTGATGTATAATATATATATTTACTAAATTAATATATGAGTTTACTGTCTGTTTTTAAAACATCACTTGTAGAAACAAAATGTCTGCATATTGGGTCCTTGGTAAAACCGAAAAAATGCCTGGCTTAGAATGAGTTAACTCTGGCACGGTCTGGTTGTCTTCTTGGCGAGAGGTAGATTTTCACAGTGCTTTCAGCCGACTAAAGTTGCAGGTTATATCGCCCCTCTCGTTCCTGACACGTGTTGCTTACTATTTGACCAGGCCCCAATTAGAAATGTAGTTATGTTTACATCTCGAGTGCCGGCAATAATTTCAAACTTGCGTGTTTAGGATGGGGTAATTCAAAATATTTCTACTAGGAAATTTATGTGCATTAATACAAAGGTCTTGTCTTCCAAATATGGAATGAAAACATCCAAACACTCTCTCGGCAATGTTTACAAATAAGATATTAATTTCGTCTAAAGTAATGTCTTTGTAACAAGATGTTCAGGAAATGATTATATCATTCGTTTCCGCCGAGTGCGTGCCGACAGGTCTCTAATTTATCGCGGGGCACTCCTAGGTAAACACGACGTGCTTTCACTATACAAATATTGACCGGGCCCATCTTTGTTTCACCTGCGTCTTAATCTTAGCAGAGCCGAGAAGGGCAAAGCAAATATGATCAATTATCACTGAAAGGAGTGAACAATTGATAAGAAAATAGCTCATATCTGCTTGATAGCAGAGAAAGAAATGGGCCGACCACTGACTTGCAAGTAATTTAGTACATAAACACAACAATGTAACTAAATACTGCCGAAGAGGAAAAGAGATCGACCCAAAATTTACGTGACAGAGAACATAACGACGAACATGTTTACCGGTTCGTGTTCTTTAATTTATTTCTTTAATTTTTGTCTTTGACAATCTGGTTACTGTATGTTCTTTTATAGATTTACCAGTGTGTCCACAAAGTCCTCGTCCGCGAGCTGTATGTCCTCACTGATTATTTGTTTATCCTTCACCAAGACTGGACACCAGGACATCCTATCCTCACAGTCTGAGAATATCATGAGGACAAGTTCAGCACGTGATATGGATCTAAGATGGTATGATCTCCTCAATTTCCAGATTTAGCCACGTGTGACAATCCACGTCGGTATATTTTGAAGGCGAACATATTTTTACATGCTTTTCTTTAACTTGCAACGTATGTCACCTTCAAATCTTGCAATCGATTTTTCGATCACTTCCATATGAGCAATAGCTCTGAAACATGATATAGTTGTGTATTCCCGATGACAATACAATAATCAGTGGTAAAAATAATACAAATGAATAACATTAAAATTAATATTAATTTTTTTATTTGTATTGTTTTATCTGTGAAATCGGCGATAAATGCAAATAATCTAGGTATATTCTTTCCAACAAGATTGTTGTTACGCACAAATAATTACTTTTTTCAAAGCCTTTGTATGATCATTTTTCGTATGTATGATCATTTTTTGACTGAAGTGTGTATTATGTTTTTTACAGTCAAAGGGACATAATCCGAGTTATCGAGACTACAATTTTTTAGGAGTTGTCCTTCTCTTGTATAGAGACACGTTCGGTCTATAATTTCTTGAACGAAGCGTGACCATATCTCCTTATTTGGTAGTATCAGTCAACTGTTGTAGATGCCTGTATCTTTTCTTGCTAGATGTTATTAAAAGATTCAGCACCGTTGGACGTGAGTTTATTGGGTTGCTTGTCAATATTTCAGATATTATAATTCATCCATTCTAATTCCAGTTTTCTAGTTCGAGTGCAGTTTTAAGCCATTCTGGTGTGATTAAATTATTATTATATTCAGTGTCGTTATTATATTAATTCTTCCACAGTGTTGGTTAGATTATAGTTAGTCTTAGAAATACCTGTGATAATCTGGACTGACCTTGCAAGGATTAATGACAGTCACAGCACAGAGCGAGAACTTGTATAATTCAGGCAACCAACAAGTTCCATGGACGACTGAACAATTTAATATATCCTTTTACACAATGGTGCAACAACAATTCACACATTTAAATTGGCTTCATCATAGTTTTAAGCTCTACACAATTGTTCCTCTCACAGACTTAGCTCGTCTGGGTTAACCGTTAAGTTTATAGCGTAATAGAGTGTGCAACCAACTCTTAACGAATCCGATCCTTAGAATTATTATTCCTTCACAATACTAGTGAGTACATTATCTGTAAATCTACAGATCCTGTCTATGTATCATTAATCAACATCTTTGGCTTGCATCGCCAGGCTTTAACTGCCATATATATAAGTTCAAGGTGAACGTAATCTGCTTGGTTCGCGATTCTAATACGGACTCTACCTGGTCCTATAATCAACTTTGATACGGATCATTACGCTATCTTACACTTTCCAGTGGATCTACCGTTCCACATATATACTTAATCAGTGGCTGTGCCACATATTCAAACACGATCCTTAAGTGGTTTTACCACACATTTCAACACTGCCGTTAGGCTTAATGGCCACACATAGACTAAAATGTAACTAGGCTAGACGCGTCATACATCGATCTGCGCGATTTCTGGTCTTATTCAATTGAGGAGTTCCGTGGTGCAGGCATGCCAATGTTTGCAACCATTCACATGTCTGCAAGCCGCGAAACAGTCCTCAACATCATCCCCCCCGCTCCCAAACGTGACACTCGTGGCACGTGAGAGAGTGGTGGCGAAGATGTGCCCGACTACAATCTATGCATGTTATCTAACGTCAAAATGAAATAATGAAATTAATATTCCTAATTAGACATAATAATTATAAAATTATGTCTCTTGTCAACATCAAGACAAGAAAGTTATCTCAATCCTGTGACATAAAATTTCTTGATACCAAGTCCGCGAGGTTATTATCAGTTCCTGAAATCGGAATTATTGAAAAGGCGAATTCTTGTAGTAAAAGAAACCACCTGTGAATCCTTGCGTTTTTCATAGTTCTCGAAGTGATAAACGTGAGCGGACTGTGGTCTGTGTAGATAAAGAACTTTCTCCCTATCAAGTACTTAAGATAGTTTTTCCAAGCACCACACCACCCCGAGCAGTTCGCGCTCTCCTGTTGTGTACTTTTGTTCTGCCGGGATAAGCTTGCGTGAGCCAAACAAGCATGGATGGAGTATCCCTTCATAGCATTGAAGCAAACAACCTGCAATTCCGGAGCTGGATTGATCTGTTTGAATCAAGAACGGTAAATGTATGCCTGGCAATAACAGGATAGGAGGATTCTTAAATAAATTCTTTATCATAATCAGAGCATCTTCGCACTGCGGTGTCCATAATATTTTTTTTTGGACTACCTTTGGCCAACAATCCGGACAAAGGAGCAGAAATCTGTGCGAAGCGTGGTATAAATTTATGGTAATAGTTAACAAGCCCGAGTAAACTTCTTACTTGTTTCTTAGATGATGGAGTGGCAATCTCCAGTATCCGCTTGACTGTATTGTCATCAGGGTGTAATCTATGGTTACCTATGCGGTGACCAAGAAAAGTAATCTCCTGACAACCTATCTGGACCTTAGAAGGTCTTACAGTCAAACCATGTTGTCGTAGTGTAAGAAGTAGAGAAGATAAACCAGTAATGTGGTCTTCCCATGTGTTGTGAAATAGACAGTTGTCATCGATGTATGTGATGTGAAATAGACAGATGTCATCGATGTATGTGATGTGAAATAGACAGATGTCATCGATGTATGTGATGTGAAATAGACAGATGTCATCGATGTATGTGTTGTGAAATAGACAGATGTCATCGATGTATGTGATGTGAAATAGACAGATGTCATCGATGTATGTGATGTGAAATAGACAGATGTCATCGATGTATGTGATGTGAAATAGACAGATGTCATCGATGTATGTGATGTGAAATAGACAGATGTCATCGATGTATGTGATGTGAAATAGACAGATGTCATCGATGTATGTGTTGTGAAATAGACAGATGTCATCGATGTATGTGATGTGAAATAGACAGATGTCATCGATGTATGTGTTGTGAAATAGACAGATGTCATCGATGTATGTGATGTGAAATAGACAGATGTCATCGATGTATGTGTTGCGAAATAGACAGATGTCATCGATGTATGTGATGTGAAATAGACAGATGTCATCGATGTATGTGATGTGAAATAGACAGATGTCATCGATGTATGTGTTGGGAAATAGACAGATGTCATCGATGTATGTGATGTGAAATAGACAGATGTCATCGATGTATGTGATGTGAAATAGACAGATGTCATCGATGTATGTGATGTGAAATAGACAGATGTCATCGATGTATGTGTTGTGAAATAGACAGATGTCATCGATGTATGTGTTGTGAAATAGACAGATGTCATCGATGTATGTGTTGTGAAATAGACAGATGTGATCGATGTATGTGATGTGAAATAGACAGATGTCATCGATGTATGTGATGTGAAATAGACAGATGTCATCGATGTATGTGATGTGAAATAGACAGATGTCATCGATGTATGTGATGTGAAATAGACAGATGTCATCGATGTATGTGATGTGAAATAGACAGATGTCATCGATGTATGTGATGTGAAATAGACAGATGTCATCGATGTATGTGATGACATTTTTTCGATCGCCACAAAGGCGGCACATCATGCGCTTGTATTCATTCTAATAAAAGTACTTGCAATTATCATGTTATTCGAACACCTAAAGTGAATGAACTTACGCAACGAATCATAGTTGCCTACAGTAATAAAGACAAAAATACATAGATCAGTAAAGTCAGCACAAATAATGCAAGTATTACTGATGACGGACATAATTGAAGCAAGTATCCTGGGAGGATGAAGCTGCCGATCGCACTAAGTGGCGATGCTATTTACGGCGCCACCTCAGATTGGGCGAAGAGAGGCTCACACAGGAAGCATAGGTAAGGAGAAAACGTCGAAAGGAGCACCAGGAAAATAAGCAGCTGAGGGCTGTCACCTCAGGGGCGCATTCCCATAGTCAGTTATGACTGAAGGTGCTATTATTATTATTATTATTATCTTCTAAAAATAACGTCGATATTACCAAAAGAAAATTATCATGTGCGAACAAATGTAAGAAATAGCACACTAAACTATGGATGTAGAGAAGAACAAAACATCCAAAGACAGAAGAAAATAGATAATCCAACGCAACTATAAAGTGCGTGGTGTAGAATTGCGTGCGAGTTGCACGTCTAAGTAATGGTGTGCAAAACGAGAACCATTTTTGAATTTCACCGCTCTGCAAGCATCGCAATAACGAGCAAAACGAACAAATGCAAGTTGGTGAGAAGAATGTTGAAGTTCGAACATACGAACAAATTCAACATCTCCGATACGCTGGAAAAATCTCCTAAGCGCATACCAAGTCGCACCCAAAGGCAAATTGCGCACTAAAACAGTGCGATTCAATGAAATATGATCTCGGCCAGGTCTGAACTGAGCCCGAGAATCATTGAATCTATCATGTGTCGTGCGAGTCACGCGCACAGAGGTATTGCTATGTATATCTCGTTCTTTGCATGTCGTAAGAGCTAGACGATCATGGCTATCCTTGTGATCATCCCGACGAGTATGATTATCAACTACCCCTCGTCCGGCATCATGACTCTTTCTAGTAAATTTTATATCCCCTTTGCCAACATCATTCCTACTCTTAAGAGTAGTCGTACCATGAGTGTGCTGTTTACTCATGTGATGATGACCAATACTATTAGTCACGTCTGAGCATGTCATGACAGGATGCTCGGAAGATTCAGTCGATGTCTCCACAACATCAGTATTAAATGTCTTTTGAAGACAAAGTTGTGTATATAGATTCTCATCAAAATAAATGGAACCAATATGATGATCAACATCTTCCAAATGAGCAGATTTCACATGTTGCAGCTCATCACCATCGGGTGTAGCCCGATGATTGTCAATCCGACCTGTCGTATCTGAGCATGACATGACGGACCGACCGGAAGGTACAGTCGATGCCTCCCTACCATCAGCATTGACTGTATTTTGAAGACAAAGCTGTTCATAGCGATTCCTATCAAAATAAATAGAAACAGTATGAACGACATCCTCCACATTAGTCGATGTCTCATGTGGTAGCTGAGGAGTGTCACCCTGAGATGTCGTATATTTCCCATCAACAGCTGTTTTACCAACAATATGATCCTCATGACTATAACAATAACAAATATCATCATGAAGTTTGGTCTCATGGAACTTCATCTGTTCACATCCCGTAAGGGTGTTTTGTTTACCATTATTATTCCCATGTGGTGGACTTTTTCCCATAGTGACATACCTAGCATTGGCCTTACGCCAAGATCTACCATCATGAAAATCAGAACGGTTATGACAGGAAACCCTGACATAAGAATCCTGACGAGAAAAGCCATATTTTCCTCTGAATGATCGACTATCCCGTCGTTGTAAATGAATCTTAGCATTGAATGCTGGAAGTCGAATATTACTCTTATGAGAGCGATCTGTATCATCACCACTAAGTTTAGCATTTGAAATGCTATGCTTCTGCACAAAATCGTTTGGGTGTGGTGAAATATCACGGTAACCCAATTTCATACCCAAATCAATGCCATCTGATGGCAATACATGTTCCTGTGATAAGATATCTAATAAAACATCCACCCTTCGATGTAATTTACTAATCTCTAAATCTTTTACTTTATGTTCTGCAGCAGCAGTATTAGTCAGTTGTTCAATTTCCATAGAGTGTCTACTGACAATCTCCATATTCTTTGCCTTTTCTTGTTGAAGTTCAAGTTGTAGTCCTTCAATAGAGTTATAATGGCTTTCCTTAAGATCAGCAACCTTCTCGGGCAATCCTATTTGTTTCTCCTCAAGTTGTTGTAATAGATCTTCATTCTCATCTAACAGACCAACAATCTGAAACATCTTGGAATCTACATGTTTCTGGGCATCAGCTTTGAAATTCTCATAATCTATCTTTAATTGTTCCAGTTCACTGGTAAGAGTTTTTTCCTTATCATTGTCATACCTGATCTCCTGTTTTAAATTTCCTAATTCCACATAAGGAGTAGGTTTACTAAGTTCTGACTTACTAAGTTGTAACTTACTGTTTTTCTCACTTAGTCGTTTAATATTATCTCTGAGTTCAGAGTTTTCTTTTCTTAGAACACATAATATATCAGACTCTGAATCTACATAAGTCTTGGTCTCATTGGTCTTATGTTTAAAATTCTCATATTCTGCTTTCACAGTAACCAACTCATGAGTAAGAGATTGTTCTTTATCCTTCTTCTCTCTCAACTGGAGTCTCAATTTTGACATATCACGAACAAGACCCTTAATTTGAGCAACTTGTGATTGAATTCTGGCCTCCAAAGCCTCTTTTGCTTTACAAAACTTCTCATTAATATCAGTAACCTTATCAGAACAGTCATCACTGATTTTGGAACTTTTATTCTGACATGCTGCAGTGTTATCTTGCAGTACCAAAATCTCAGAGTTCAAAGCTTTATTCTCCCTCAAGGCAGTATCTAATGACTCCTTACATTTTGAAAAATCAACTGTTAATGATCGAAAATTAGATCCATCTACATCTACTTGTGATTTTAATGCTTTCACCTCATCAAATAACTCATCAATCAATCTTTCCCTATCATCAATGATTCTCAATAATCTATTTTCCTTCCAATACCATTCTTCTTCAATTGAGGACTGATCACCTTCTTCCATTTCTACCTCCTTCAGATTTTTCATAATAAAGTCCTGAAGAGATGGTCCCTGTAAACCAGACTTCTTTCCTTGCCTGAGAAAATACTCAATGGCAGACATGCTTATAAGGTTATATGTTTTCAATACCTTATAGTAGTATATTATTTTTCAGTAAATATACTATGAACATATGAGCTTAATTAATTCAAAGTAACTATGATATTTACTATAGCCAGAGACAAGAACAGGTGACGATAAACAATGGATGTAACAAGCAAATGAAATGATATATTCACTTATACGACGCTATGAAACAGATAAAAAGAAACTAAGTAAGTACTAGACGTAATAATTAGAGAAATAAAATGTTTAAAGTAACATTACAATAATTTACGATACAAGTCGTCCTAAACTAACATTGAGACAGAGAGATGTTTAGATCACAAACGAATAAAATAGTGACACAAAACGGAAAGTAATTTATTTAAATTAAATGACGTAGGCACTTGACATCACACCTAGCACAAGCAAAGTGGTTATATGGCTTACTGAAGAAACATTTATTTCCTAACTCAAAAGAAAAATTAATAATCAGTTAGATCCTCAGTAAGCAAATATAAGCAATTATCCCTAAAAGTCGTTAAAATTGCTTAAATCTTCCAAAGGAATATAGAAGCAATGATAAGCCCTATCCATCCTCCCGCGAAGTTACATAAAATACATTGATAGTAAACACGTAATGATGAGTACTAGAACTGCAAAGTAGGACAGACAAGTGACAGTGGAGGAAGAATTGAAGACCAAAGCTAGCCAACTGGACAACACAATCTAGTCGAAAGCTCTAATTTAGACAAGAACTTATCTTCATGTGGTCATAGTGATCCTAAAAATAAACAAGATGCTCCCAGCTGTTTGGACTTGTTTTCATAGAGAAGCAGACTTGAACGGTTGAACGAAGATTTTCAAACGTGATATTGAAAGAAATTCTGTTGAAATACTTCCCCGGTTGCTCTGGAGGTTTAACAAGTGTATGGATTGTCTTTCTGGTTCTATGTGCTCGTTCAGGATCAAAAATTGAATGACATTCGATCGATTTGATTCAGCGACTCAGCGACCGTTAATCGTAGTGATGACTCGACCTTGACCTTCGTAACTTGATGTGTAAATTTGAGTTGCCAGCTTGGACTTGCGTCTTGAATGAGACTTTCTTGAACTGTTCAATTTCCACTGTTACTTTGTCTGTGACGAACTGTATTGATCTTGAAGTTGTTTCCACTAGAATCTTCCCAACTTGAAGCCTGATTCATGAACATTTGTTCGTTCAATTGGGTAACGGAAAAGATGAATTCTGAAAATTGTCCGAACACTTCTGACACCAGTATGTTACGGTCTCCCGCTGTATCTTTTCTTGCTAGATGTTATTAAAAGATTCAGCACCGTTGGACGTGAGTTTATTGGGTTGCTTGTCAATATTTCAGATATTATAATTCATCCATTCTAATTCCAGTTTTCTAGTTCGAGTGCAGTTTTAAGCCATTCTGGTGTGATTAAATTATTATTATATTCAGTGTCGTTATTATATTAATTCTTCCACAGTGTTGGTTAGATTATAGTTAGTCTTAGAAATACCTGTGATAATCTGGACTGACCTTGCAAGGATTAATGACAGTCACAGCACAGAGCGAGAACTTGTATAATTCAGGCAACCAACAAGTTCCATGGACGACTGAACAATTTAATATATCCTTTTACACAATGGTGCAACAACAATTCACACATTTAAATTGGCTTCATCATAGTTTTAAGCTCTACACAATTGTTCCTCTCACAGACTTAGCTCGTCTGGGTTAACCGTTAAGTTTATAGCGTAATAGAGTGTGCAACCAACTCTTAACGAATCCGATCCTTAGAATTATTATTCCTTCACAATACTAGTGAGTACATTATCTGTAAATCTATAGATCCTGTCTATGTATCATTAATCAACATCTTTGGCTTGCATCGCCAGGCTTTAACTGCCATATATATAAGTTCAAGGTGAACGTAATCTGCTTGGTTCGCGATTCTAATACGGACTCTACCTGGTCCTATAATCAACTTTGATACGGATCATTACGCTATCTTACACTTTCCAGTGGATCTACCGTTCCACATATATATTTAATCAGTGGCTGTGCCACATATTCAAACACGATCCTTAAGTGGTTTTACCACACATTTCAACACTGCCGTTAGGCTCAATGGCCACACATAGACTAAAATGTAACTAGGCTAGACGCGTCATACATCGATCTGCGCGATTTCTGGTCTTATTCAATTGAGGAGTTCCGTGGTGCAGGCATGCCAATGTTTGCAACCATTCACATGTCTGCAAGCCGCGAAACAGTCCTCAACAGTAAGACTTTTATCTCGAATGTTCTTAGAATCGTCTTATTGTGAACGGCGACTCAGAGATTGTCGTTCTGCGCATGTCAAAAACTGGGAGTTCGTTCTGTGTGTTCCGCCCAGCTGGCAGTTTAGAAATGGTCTGAGTAGCGAGCGGACGCAACCTGCGTCTTGTGATTCTCTGAGGGAAATACATTGTCTTTGTGAGTTAGTTAGCTAACTAGACTATTTCCCAGTATTATTCAAGCCTGCCTGGAGGCATATGTTCATGGTTGATTTTCCGAAATAAGGTAATTCCTCTTGTATCGAACTTTATGCTATCATCTAGAGGTTCGTCATTTTGTCGCCTTTTTGCTCGCCTGTGTGATTCAAAATGGAGAGGTACTTTGACTAGGATTAAGTCACCGGTATCTTTATACCTGAACTAGTTATATATATATATATGGGTCGCTCTAGACCAACAAGACTATTGTCTGTGTTCCAGGATTCGTTATATCAGAGATCACGTCCAAGTCAGATGGTTAGACTATCAGTTAATATGATTTTGAATGCTGCATTCGTTATACTATGCTGATGATGACATAAATATCATGACTGTTTTGTGGCGTGCAATAAATGGTATAAAACTAAAGCGAAGTTACCATTTCTATGACTCTACACGTCATGTTGCCTGTGGTGTACCTTGTGAACTGTTCTACTGCAACACGCACAGCAACATTCTAAACCAGATAAGACACCCACATCTTGCACTGTAATACCTGGTGTCGATAGGGGTGGCAAGTTATCATTTCAGCTCAAATCCACCCTTATCAATTCATGGTGGCCAGTCGTTGGTTCAACCTGGCATTTTGGCGCACCATTATCAATTCATGGTGGCCAAAAGTTGGTTTATTCTGGTACCAACTCTCAAGGGGGTCAACAAACCCAGACATCATCAGCAGACTACAAGACAACGTTGCAGTTTCTATTCATCACCTTTGATGAATTTTTTTGAAAGACGCGGCATTACTGACAGTTGTTGATATTTTGAAACTACCCGGCGCTGCTCGGCAGTATTGAAGGTTGTCTACGACTAGAAGGACAAGTACCGAGCGAATGGATTTCCTGATCTGTTAAGAAGAAGGACAAGTGCCGTAACAACTGTTCCGGTCTCAGAGGTACTGTTTCAGATTCAGAAGGTCAAGTGCTCAAGTCAATTTGTAGAATTCAGAAGGTCAAGTTCAGAAGCTGTTCCCTGTTAGAAGCTCATTTCCTTCGTCATGGCAGTTTACGGGAGCAGATATGGATCAACGTTGGATCATTGTCCTAAGAATGCTGATCACATCCTGTTCTGAACTGTGCTGACGTTGTGGATACATAGAAGTTAAGTGGCCTGTTTTGTTTGTGAACTGTGCCCTTATGTTCTAGCTGAGCCTTCTAAATTCTTTCACACTGTTTACATGTTTATATATTATATGTTATTTGTACTTATATGTTTATATTTCAGCGGGTTTTCTCGGTTGGGCGGTGTCTTTCAGTAGAAGATACCACGTCACAGAGGTTCTACTGTTAGCGTTTTCGTTAGGGACTGTGCGAATTTCCTACAGTGAAATTTGCTAGCGACAATCGTTGCTATATCTGTTTAGTTGTGACGAGTTGTGCTTTATTTTTGTTTTTTGTATATTTTTTTTTTCCTTTTCTCTCTTTCTTTCTGTTTTTAGTTTCGATTTCGATTGTTTGTATTTGTAGGTCTCCTCTTTTCTATTATTCAGTTCTTCACGTAAATTTTTTGTGTATACACTGTAGCGTCATTTGTTTGTCATATCTTCGCATTCTGTCATCATATTCTTTTTAGTTTCGCTGTTTATTTATTTGACTTATGCGAATGTTTTCGTATTGTTTGATCTTTGTTGTTGTTTACATTGACTCTGATCTTTGTTATTGTTTACATTGACTCTGATCTTTGTTATTGTTTACATTGACTTTGATCTTTGTTTTGTTTACATTGTTGGTGACTTTGTTATTGTTTACATTGTCTTGTTATTGTTTGCATAGTTCTTGCATAGTTAGCTTTCACTATTGTTACATATATGCTCATGCACTATTGGTCTATAGTGCACTTATCATAACTAACTGGTGGGTTTTTTGCTTATGCACTATTGTAGTGCAGTTATGATAAATAACTGATGGTTATGCACTGATTTGGGTAGTGCACTGATAATTAAGAGGTGACTTGTGATATTATTATACATTTGATAATACAAGTTGGTGTCAAGTCTTGTTTCCCACAGAGATTGGGTTAAACATGGTGATTATACAAGCACTTTATTAAGTCTTGTTGCTATTAAGATTGAAATAAGATAATTAATTATTTCAGGTGGTGACTCATAATATTAGACATAATGGATATGTTGGATTATTTTCTCCGTGAGGGAGATAAGAAATTACGTTTATTTGGATCAAGCTGTGAAGAATATGCCACAGAACAGCTCCTACTTCAAGTGAGTCAGGATCTAAAACAATATGCCTTGTGTAGGTTTGGATACGACTATTCAAAAGAGAAAGCATTGAGACTTTCCAAGTTGATATCTACAATTTTTTATGATGAGGGAAAACCAAATACTCAGAGGAGCAGTAGTTTGGAGTTTGATTCATTAAAGGAAACAATAAATGAGCTTCAGAATGAAAAGAAAGCTCTTACTGATAAGTTATCAGCAATGAATTCAGAAAATACTGTATTAAAGGGTAAAGTGACAATGTTAATAGAAGATAATAAGGAATTCTATGACTCTTCTCTTAGTCAGAAGAAACAGGCAGGTGAACTTTTCCACGCTTGACTTAAAACTACTGTGGAAGATAATAGAAACATTAGCTCTTCCTCATGAGAATAAGTTAAGACATTTTCAACTGGAAAAGGAGAAAAAAGAGTTGGAAGATGAGATGAACTCAATTAAAGACAAATATCTATGTAATGAACAGGCTCTTATTAGAGAACTAGAACAAGTCAAAATAAACAATGAGAAGTGGAAGTCAAATTATATAGATTAGGAGTTTGAGATTGAAAAACAGAAAATAGAAATTGAGGATCAGAAACTTGGAGCTAAAGAGAAAAAATGGCAGATGCATATGCAAACTGAAGAAAATATGAACTTGCATGAAGAGAAGTTGTCGTCTATGGAACTGAAAGAAAAAAAGGTAGTGAATGAGAAGGATACAGTTGTTCCTGAAAAGATTGATGAATTTGTGACTAGCCAGCATAGTGCTATTGAAGCACTTAAACTTGAACTGATTCAGGAAAGAGCTACAGTTTTAGAAACTACATCTCAAAATGAACAATTGAAAATAGATCTTAGAGATAGGATCACTAAAGAAAAGACTCTTACTTCCCAGCTACATGACATAAGGTTGGATTATAACAGGAGGGTTAAAACCAACGAGAGAGTATACAAAGCTGTCGCTAGAGAGAAAACTATTGCAGAAGCAGAAGTTACAAAACTTCGTAAAAGAGTTGACGGGTTATTAGATATTGTTTTGTGTAATAAGATATTATCTGCTACCAAGGTCAATGAAGTTAGACATAAAGCTGATGGTCAATATGTTAATGCAAAGAGTCAGCGACATGCACTCGATGCCAGCAGTAACATTAAACAATATGTCAACAAATCGTTTCGTGGTAAATATGGTTTCCCACGGACTAACGATACTGCCTCTAATGGGAGTTGGCGTCAGGCCAACAAAAATAGATTAAGTGTCAGTCTTTTGGATCACGGTGAGGACTTTGATAAATGTCATGACAAGATTCCTCAGAAAAACCGTGCATCAACTTTTCGAAATTCTGATAAAGTGGTAAAAGAAAACAAAACTACTAATACCCATCGTACTCAGCCCAGTCAGTATGATGTACCTATTAAGCACTTTGACAGGGAAAAAAATAAAAGCAAATTTGCTAAAAGAGATAAGCGTGATAGTGGACATTAACAAACGCGTCCATATGATAATAGTTCTTCTTCAAAGAACTGGAGGCAATTTAATTGCCCTCAACATTTTGGTCCCAGTGATTATAACTTTCATAAAGGTTATCATCATGGTAATAATTTTTCTCCAGGACAACAAAAACCATTTAATAGATATTTTGTTCAGAAGAGAAATAACAATCATAACTATGTTAACTGGAGTTCAAATAAGAGCAATGGGCTCAATATAGATAATAATTGTGATAGATCACAACATGATTCCACATAATTCTTCTATCATATATATTTCCTGATATACAGTCCAATACTATAATGACATGTTAGCAAATATTTTCTCACTTTTTTTTGAGGAATTTATAACATTGTACCATGTAATTATCTAAGAAGGCTTAGTTAGTGATATACGGGCCAAAAGATCACTCGGCCACATTTAAATAAATTATTTTCAGGATTGTATTAAGAGATTTACCAGTTGTCTTTAAGATTTGTGTTATTGATATTTTCGCAGCACATCATTGAAGTCTGCGACATTATGTCCATTGTGGAACTTTGAGGATATCAAGTCCTGTCCTAGATTGGGAGCGGATGATGTCCACATCTTCTTCTATTGAATGTTTTATGTCAACGAAGATCAACACATGTATTACTTATTAATTACTGTTGCTTTATATAATGTAATAATATAGTGCGGTATATTAGTAAATTACACCGCTATTTGCAACACATTGTATGATATCATAATAATATATTTAACTTCATATATTGGTATGAGAGTAATTTGACTTTCATTATGATGTTGCCATCATTGTGGCGTGTGTTGGTGGCACCTTCCTGGAATATATAAGCGTATACTTAGATAAATTTTTTCTCTAAGGATCTGAGATATGATCTCAGTTTCGCTCTAAGTGTTGAGCTATTTTGTTAGGTATATATCCGCGCATCATACGTGCGTTAGGAGCCTAGATTTTTTCGGCTCCAGGATTTTAAAAAAAAAAAAATGTTTCATTTTTTTTTCCCGGGAGGGTGCGGTAATGTTACGCACAAATAATTACTTTTTTCAAAGCCTTTGTATGATCATTTTTCGTATGTATGATCATTTTTTGACTGAAGTGTGTATTATGTTTTTTACAGTCAAAGGGACATAATCCGAGTTATCGAGACTACAATTTTTTAGGAGTTGTCCTTCTCTTGTATAGAGACACGTTCGGTCTATAATTTCTTGAACGAAGCGTGACCATATCTCCTTATTTGGTAGTATCAGTCAACTGTTGTAGATGCCTGAAACCTGTCTTAACGATTCTGTTCATGACCATAAAAGGCGCGACTGTGTAAGACTTTTATCTCGAATGTTCTTAGAATCGTCTTATTGTGAACGGCGACTCAGAGATTGTCGTTCTGCGCATGTCAAAAACTGGGAGTTCGTTCTGTGTGTTCCGCCCAGCTGGCAGTTTAGAAATGGTCTGAGTAGCGAGCGGACGCAACCTGCGTCTTGTGATTCTCTGAGGGAAATACATTGTCTTTGTGAGTTAGTTAGCTAACTAGACTATTTCCCAGTATTATTCAAGCCTGCCTGGAGGCATATGTTCATGGTTGATTTTCCGAAATAAGGTAATTCCTCTTGTATCGAACTTTATGCTATCATCTAAGAGGTTCGTCATTTTGTCGCCTTTTTGCTCGCCTGTGTGATTCAAAATGGAGAGGTACTTTGACTAGGATTAAGTCACCGGTATCTTTATACCTGAACTAGTTATATATATATATGGGTCGCTCTAGACCAACAAGACTATTGTCTGTGTTCCAGGATTCGTTATATCAGAGATCACGTCCAAGTCAGATGGTTAGACTTAGAAACGTTATAAAGGTCGGTATGACCTATATGCCCAGTATGCTATTCACGTGCAGACAGTAAACGGACTTATTGTATACATCTGATCTGCTAGCATCAGAAAGGGAGTATTTATTGTTGTCTATGAACATTGAAGATCTGCAGCTGACTGTTGCAGAAGTTATATATATTATTGATACAGCTTCACGAACCAGAACTTTATGATATCTGTTTACAATACAACTATTGAGTATTGAATCCTACATGACTATCAGTTAATATGATTTTGAATGCTGCATTCGTTATACTATGCTGATGATGACATAAATATCATGACTGTTTTGTGGCGTGCAATAAATGGTATAAAACTAAAGCGAAGTTACCATTTCTATGACTCTACACGTCATGTTGCCTGTGGTGTACCTTGTGAACTGTTCTACTGCAACACGCACAGCAACATTCTAAACCAGATAAGACACCCACATCTTGCACTGTAATACCTGGTGTCGATAGGGGTGGCAAGTTATCATTTCAGCTCAAATCCACCCTTATCAATTGTCTTTCTTGAGAGAAATATTGAAACTTCTCCTCCCTCCCCCCTTCACATACACACACACTATCGCACTCGCGTGCACAGACATACACACAACTGACAACTGCATTAAAAAAAATGTAATTTACAACTATCATCAAAATTTTTTTAAATTCAAAAAATAATTAATTAATTAACTTTCCGTGTAATTTACTGAATAATGAAATCCGCCTAGTGTGCTCTGGACTCGTTTATCGCAAACTGATAATTTCATTAGCGGATTGATGATATTTGACATAAGTGTAGAAATTTAATGTAGCACATCAAAGAAATCAAGAAACAAGAGACAAATTTGCGGTCACAGTATCCAACAAATTCCAAGTGCTCCAACAGCTGGAAGATGTAGAGAATACAGAAGACTATTGGCAGCAGGTCAAAACTGTATGGAAGGAGACATGTGAAGAAATACTGGGGAAAAGAAAACGACAACAAAAAGCATGGATAACAACAGAAACCATCAATAAGATAAAAGACAGAAAAAACAAGAAAGCAGATTTAAACACAAGCAAAACCAGAAGTTCCAAAGCAAGGGCTCAAGAAGTGTACACAGAAGCAAACAAAGAAGTAAAAAGAAGTACCAAAAGAGACAAGAGGAAGTATATTGAGGAGTTGGCAAGAGAGGCAGAAGATGCTGCAGCCAAAGGAAATATGAGAGAACTGTATAGCAGCAGAAAGAAGCTAACAGGGAAATACAAGCAAACAAGTTGCCTCATAAAAGACACGAAGTGAAAACTGCTCAGCAATATACAAGACCAAATGAAGAGGTGGACAGAATATTTTGAGGACCTTCTCAATAGACCAGCTCAACAAAACCCCCCGGACATCCAGCCAGCAGAAGAAGAGCTACAAATTAACGATGAAAGACCAACGAAGGAAGAAATAAAGAAAGCCATAAAGCTTCTAAGAGATGGAAAAGCGTCTGGACCTGATGGCATTTTTGCAGAGGCCATCAAAGCAGATATCGACACGGCTACAGAGATGTAATATAAATTACTTGGTAAAGTCTGGGAAAAGGAAGAGATACCAGCAGAATGGAAGGAAGGATATCTGGTTAAGTTGCCTAAGAAGGGAAATTTACAAGAGTGCACAAATTATAGAGGAATAATGTTACTATCAGTGCCAGGAAAAGTATTAAACAGGATTATCCTTGAGAGATTAAAAGAGTCCATAGACAAGACTTTATCGATTGGAGGCCGACCTCTGTGCAACCTACGTTTTGCTGATGATATTGATCTGATAGCTGGATGAGAATCAGAACTTCAAGACCTTACCTCTAGACTGGAGAAAGTAACAAGAACGTATGGGATGGAAATTAATATAGAAAAAAGCAAGATATTGGTGAATAGCCATAAGAAACATGTTCCGACCAACATTATGTTAAATGGGCAAACGTTAGAAGAAGTTAACACCTTTAAATATCTCGGGTCCACTATATGTAGTGATGGAAGATCAAGTAAAGAAATCAAGACAAGACTTGAGATGGCCTCAGCTGCCATGACAAGGTTGAATGTGATCTGGAAAAGTAACATCAGTTTTCCTGTGAAGATCAAATTATACAAATTACTTGTATTATCTATTCTCTTGTATGGGTGTGAGGGCTGGACACTCACTGCAGATACGGAACGAAGGATTCAGGCATTCGAGCATAAATGTTATAGAAGAATTTTGCGCATTTGCTATAAAGAGCACAAAACAAATGTCTATGTTAGAGAGAAGATAAACACCTATGCAGGCCACCAAGAACCACTTTTGTCAATAGTGAAACGTCGAAAGCTTGCCTGGTTTGGGCATGTAACTCGTCATGACTCCCTTTCGAAAACGATCCTTCCACCCCTACGACCCATGACGTGTTACGGGCTGAGATGAGATGATGATAGACAAGAAATTGAGAGATGAACAAGCAGGTTTTCGACAAAACAGATCATGTACAGACCAGATAGCCACTTTGAGAATAATAGTTGAACAAAGTCTGGAATGGAATTCACCACTATACATCGGATTTGTGGACTAGAAAAGGCATTTGACAGTGTAGACAGAGAATCACTTTTGAAATTGATGAGGCATTATGGAGTTCCCCTGAAGATCATTAATTTAATAAAGAAAACATATGAAGACATGACATGCAGAGTTCTTCACGAAGGACAGCTTACAGAACCGTTTGGGATAAGAACAGGAGTGCGACAGGGATGCCTCTTGTCTCCATTTGTTTTCTTACTAGCAATAGACTGGGTTATGAGATCATCAAAAACACACAACAGAAATGGAATCCAGTAGACTCTGACTAAGCAGTTGGATGATCTGAAATTTGCTGATGACTTGGCTCTTCTGTCCCATAACC
This sequence comes from Oreohelix idahoensis, assembly GCA_024509875.1. Taxonomy (NCBI): domain Eukaryota; kingdom Metazoa; phylum Mollusca; class Gastropoda; order Stylommatophora; family Oreohelicidae; genus Oreohelix; species Oreohelix idahoensis. The sequence goes on along the minus strand of JAMPIV010006963.1, from coordinate 46,257 downwards.
ATAATCAGATGCAGGACAAATTGAAAACACTCGATGAGAGGTCATAGCAATTGGGTCTGAAAATACACAGGGAAAAGACAAAAATAATGAGAATAAATGCAGGTAATGATAACAGGGTTGAACTTGAAGAAACACCAATACAAGATGTAGAATCGTACACATATCTTGACAGCAATATAGACAAAGTTGGAAGGACATACAGTGATTTCAAAATAAGAATACAAAAGGCAAGAGGAGCTTTCATTGCATTGGGAAATATATGTAGATCAAGAGAAATCGGATCCAACACGAAAATAAGAATCTTCAACTCAAATGTGAAGTCAGTCCTATTGTATGGCTCTGATACATGGAGAACATCAAAGACCACAACCAAAAAGCTACAGACTTTCATAAATGGATGCTTGCGTAGAATAGAAGGATTAAAGTGGTATGACAAGGTTACCAACGTGGAACTGAGGACAAGAACTAGACAAGTGCCAGTGGAACAAGAGATGAGAAGAAGACGATGGCGATGGATTGGACACACACTGAGGAAACTTGTTGATAGCATTACAAGGCAGTCCTTGTTCTGGAACCCCCAGGCCAAGAACGACAGAGGTAGACCAAGAAGCACATGGAGAAGAGAGATGGAAACAGAGGTGAAAATGATGAGGAAAACGTGGAAAGAACTTGAGATAATGATACGTGACAGGACTTGGCAAGTGTTTGTTAAAGGCCTATGCTCCTTTGGGAGTGGAGGGTTATGAATGAATGTACAAATAACAAGAAAATAACAAAAGCTTTTTGTCAATTAGATGTTACATTTTTGGGGAAAATATTTGTGGCTTTTTAGTGCATTAAAAGCCTGTGTTTTAAATATTTTATTTTTATTTTTTTAATTTCAATTCCGCCTAAAAACATCTGGAGACCTAACACCAGGTATCAGGGGCGGCTTAATAACTTCTAAGGCTAGCATAGAAGAAAAGGTTTACAAGAACTATGGGGGGGGGGGGGGGAATATAATTTGTATGCAGAATAAAAGGGAGCATAACAGATAACTTCTAAATAGCATGTATTTGGACTTTATGGCCCACTGCAGATACATAAATTTACCATGGTTTCAAGAACTTGCTGTAAATCATTCACGGAGAATATCGACAGCATATATCTATACTTAACAAGGGCGTACATTCTTATATCTAAAATCTAGATACGACAATATATCCAAATATTTACACTCGTATGAGAATGTATTAAATGTTTTTTTTAATGACACTGCTTGTGACATTATTGCATGTCATACAGAACTATACATTCCTCTCCATAGTTTATGTGTAAACACAGCTCTCTTGTGTGTTCAGATATTACGTGGATAGTCTCTTCAGATTGCTTGACAGCATATGTAGCCAACATTTTACAATAATAAATAAATAATTATATGTAGTTTTATGGGTTCTACAACGTCACTTAGATAACATCATAAAATTATATTCAGCGTTCAAGAGACACAATAAATAGGCCGTTTCCCGAATACAGAAATTCAGTACACCGTTCTACTGTTATAAATTAAGAAATTGAAATGTTTCTCAATTAACTGTCGATTCTTTTCTTTCTGTTTTTTGTTGTTTGTCCTTGACGACGGCCTTGTGCAGGTTACATCTTACTGGAACCAATTTCAGTTATCAGCTCAGGGTTTAGAGTACCAAGATTAAGATATCAGCAGGTAGTTCAAAGTTAATGCTAACGGAAATATTAAATATTACAGCAATTACAACACTAAAATACTTGAAACCCAATGATTACTATAAGTTTTAACATACCCTTGAGACATAGTATTACCCTTGAGACATAGTATTACCCTTGAGACATATTATTACGGATCTGGGCTTATCATTTATGCAAGTCTGATCACAAGCATGGCAGCTTTTCCTTTCTCAGCAATGGCCTGTGACTATGTAGCTTCGGCAAGCGTGTGTCAGTCCGCTGGAAATCTTTCCAGCTATGAGTGAAATTGTGAGAGTCCAGAATTGAATCTGAGCTGGCTTATATCAATCATTCAATACCCTTTAGCTCCCCAAGGAGCATAGGCCTTCAACAAACACATGCTGGCTTATATACCCAACGTAAATTTAACCTTTTCCTTCTCAGAGGTCCGCGCTTGAGTTCACTTTTCTCCTTGTAACTTTCAAGGGATTTCAAATCGGTTGTGATAATTTTCCTCATCGGCTACCAAAGATAATGATTTTTTTACTGCCATAATTACATGTATTTGCAGTTGCTGTTCAATACCCAAAAATAACTGTCTCGTTCTGAGCATTAAGCATAAAGTTGTAGCAGAATTAGTGGTGGGCGATTCATAATTTATCATTAGTTAACGTGGTAATTCCAGGGTGTCTTGCCCGTGTCGCTACAGTCACAAGTTAATCCAAGAATTAAGCGTGGAGTGCTGGTCCTGATTTCTCAGATGATAGTGGTGACTCAGCAGTATCACAACTAGGTGAGATAGAAGGTAGATATCAAGAAGGCGAATATGTAGGTCGGGATAAGTTCCCAGAAATCCGTCTCCAGTGATTTAAATTCTCGTGATATCATTATTATCCCCACTCTGCTATCTCTCATATCTTTGTGGCTCAGAACCCCCACCCTTCCCCGTCAGACAATGCATTCAGTGGAAAGGAAAAGAAATATAACCTTAAGCCTCTCGCACATTCTTCCATACCCTCATATCCAGGTGCAGTGATCGCCACGTAAGCTACTGTTTTGCATTAAGCTTCTAGCATATGTCCTCTCCTAAACAAACGTGTCCATAGCAGCACCTTCACGTGGTGACCCCATTCTCACAGAGTTTGCTATGGGGGAGACCGAGTGCCTGGCGGTATAACTGGGTCGGAAGTTGTTTTGGACTCCTCCTAAGGTGCAGGCGCAATACTCACCGGCGAGTGGACCATGCTCTGGCCAACACCAACCCAAACCCCATTCATGGGTTAAATGCTAATTTCTCTCTTCTCTACTTGCCTACAGCGCTTTCCCTGTCCAATCCTCGATACACCTCACCAAGGATCCTAAAGTGGTGATGGTAAAATATAGGTCTTGACCTAGAAGGGATCCGGGCCCTGCCCAACGTCCCAGCTGCAGCAAGAGTGCCGTGCGACCTGACATTGCACCCATCGTCAGATTTTGTCCAACTCCTGAGACATGGGAAACAAAGCCACTAAAACTCAATGGAAATTTAGAACCACTGTGCTGGGGAAAATCGTGAAGGCATAGGATGCAGGACGTGACACAGCCACAGCAAAAGCTCAGCCACAGAACGAAGAAATGAGGCCTGCATCGTGAGCGCTTGTGACTAGCGGGGAATGCATCTCTGTGAACCCCCACCTGAACCCCCAGAGCGAAGTGATCTTTAGAGCCAAAAAGGTGAGTGGCCAAGCAAATCAACCCAATACTCATGGAGGAAGACACACACGTTGCATTCTTTGGGAGGGAGATGTCTGCAGCACACACCCAATACCTCCAATGCCAGTCAAACAACATATTCCATATGAGCTCGGGCGTCGCCTCGGTTACCAAGGCCCGCACAAGAGAGATAAATCCCCTGCTCCTTGTGAAAAGTCAGCGAAGGGGAACCTTAACATTTTTCAGCTAAATATAGCTGGACTACAGAACAAGACAATTGAGCTTACAACAATAATATACGAACATCAAGTACATGTAGCCCTTCTCCAGGAAACAATACTCCCACGGAGACAAATTAACATCATGGGTTATACACAGTACACATGTGAATGTCTGAAGTGCCAAGGCATCATGACCTTAATCATAAATGATACCCAAGCCACAGTAACCAACAACCCTGCTGCGGATATCGACCACCAAATAATAAAGCTATGGGGCAAAGATAACACCAAGTATACACTACACAACATTTACTGTCCCCCGACCTTATCAAAAGGTCTGCCTGAGTTTGAGCCCATACTAAAGAAAACTGTCATAGCAGGTGCTTTAATGCTTACATTCCTGCTCTAGAATACCGGCAGTTTAACAGTAGAGGCCCAAAGGCTGAGGAGCTGTGCTGTAGCACTAACTTAATGCTACTGCAGAACTTGAAAACTCCACCAACACTCCTACACAGAGCACACGGCTCGACCAGCAGGCCCGATCTGACATTTGTTTCAGCTGACATATCAGAAAATAATATCATCAAAGTCTTGGAAGATGTGGGACGTGACCACCGCCATGTTTTAACAACTATTTTAACACCACAGATGACGCAGAAGTCCCTGGGTAAACCATCCTGGAACTTCAGGAAAGCAGACTGGGACCGTTACGGCCGAGAAACTGTAGCTGGACTCAGTCAAATCATTAGAACTGATAACATTAATACACATAATATAATATACAACATAATATACAACAACATATGTACCACAGTCTTAGCAGCTGCCAAAAATTGCATCCCAAGGGCAAAGCATAAGAAGTATAAACCTTACTAAACATCTGAATTAGCTGAAGCAGTCAAAGAGAGGAGAGAGGATAGAAAGAACACTTAAAAATATTCTACCACCCTAAATAAAACAGAGTACAACAGGTGGACAGCAAAAGTAAGGTATGTCACCAAGAAGAATAAGCGGAAGACTTGACAAGAAAATTGCAACAACTAGATCTAAAAAGAGAAGGGAACAACGTTTGGAGACTCCTGAGTAATCTCGGGGGAAGCAAGAAAAAGACAAAGCCAACACATATGGTGAATGGAAGTGGTGATGAAGTAACATCAAGCAGCAAGAAAGCTGATGTCTTCAACAATTTTTATGCCCGTGTAAATAAAATACACCAGAGAAAGAACACATCCACGCGTAACTTAGATCAGACCAATATCGCGGCGTTCGGTGATCCGTTCAGTCCACAAGAACTGAGAATGGCACTACGGAAACTGGCCAAAAATAAAGCTCCAAGACCAGATAAAATTAAAAAATGAGATGATTTGTCAACTAGGGCCAAAGGCAAAAGATACACTTCTGTGGTTCATCAATAGAACGTGGAACGAGGGACAATTACCATCGGCATGGCTGACAGCAACCATCAAACCTATTTTGAAGAAAGGGAAACCAGCGGGAACATCAAGAAGCTATAGGCCTATATCCCTGACTTCTTGCTTAGGCAAGCTGGTCGTAGAATGGTAAACAACATAGTGTATGACAATAAATAATGAGGCTGCTGTAAAACTGGTAAGGAAACAAATATATAAATTTAAAAACAAAATAGAATAGTATGAAATCAGTTTTACAAGTTAACGGTACATACGAAACACGGGACCTACAACAACTCCTCATGGAGTGTCCATCACTCACAAATGCCAGGAAAATACGTTTATAGACACCTCTGACAGTCACCAACTCACTGTATGGAACACTAAAACAACTGCCGAAAACCTGCACTTTTCTAAGGATGGCATTGTGCTGACATGTTCGGCAGCTATAGGATATCGACAACAACATATATATATATATATATCTATATATATATATATATATATATATATATATATATATATATATATATATATATATATATATATATATATATATATTAGCCATGTCCGCCACACGGAAGATGGTCGCATCCCGAAAGATATCTACTACAGACAACTGGCAGATGGCATAAGAACAGTTGGGCGACCGCAGTTGAGATTCAAAGATGTGTGCAAGAGAGACATGATGGCACTGGACATAAATCCAGAAACCTGGGAGGATGAAGCTGCCGATCGAACCAAGTGGCGATGCTATCTGCAGTGCTACCTCAGATATGGCGAAAAGAAGCTCACACAACAATCAGAAGAAAGAAGAAAACGTCGAAAGGAACACCAGGAAAATAAGCAGCTGAGGGCTGACACCTCAGGGGCGCATTCACATAGTGAGTTATCACTGAAGGGTCTATTTTACTTACTTACTTACTTAGTTGCTCCCCTTCTACCGTGAGGTGTAGAGGTTTGGAAGAGAGAGCGCCAGACTATCCTATCGGCTGTCTTCCTCCTGGCCTGGTTCCATTCTAGTCCTCGGTCCTTCAAAGATTGTCTAATGTTGTCCTCCCAGCGGACTCTGGGTCGTCCTGGGGGTCTGGATCCCTGGCTCTTTGTTTCCCATGCGTGTCGTGGTATCCGATCTTCTCCCATTCTGCAGACATGGCCAAACCATCTTAATTGGGACTGTTCTACTTGGGTCTGCAGGGGGTAGGATTTAAGGCCTTGACGTATCGTCTGGTTGCGTACCATGAAGGGTCTATTTTTATTATTATTATTATTATAGTGATTTATTTATGAAATATATGGAGTAACAATGCTTAAAATAATAATAGAAAGTTCATGTTCTTATGTTAGCTGGTATATCTTAATATTTAGAAGGTCTTATTATCACATGAATATGGAGTTTGAAGGAAAAGTGTTAATATAATGAGCAATGTAAGCCACTAAGCTCTTTCGTTCTTGACGTAGGATCATTGCTGGAGCCTTGTTTTAGTGATGCAGGGTCTCGATGGATTCTTGATTTTTCCTCATCTATGAGGAGATGAGTGGCATCTTGGATCACGTTAGTTCTAAGCTTAGATCTCACAAATGTGATGCTTTGGAGTGACTTCTAGAACCGTCTTCCATGATTAGTTTCCTAAATGAGTACCAGAAACTAGGGACAGATTAAAAAATACCATCTTCTGTAAATCTGTTTCTCCTGATATAAAAATCAAGAAGCCTGCTCCACCCCTTCTCTCTCTCTCTCTCTCTCTCTCTCTCTCTCTCTCTCTCTCTCTCTCTCTTTCTCTCTCTCTCTCTCTCTCTCTCTCTTTCTCTCTCTCTCTCTGTGTCTTCGCTTCATCAGCCACTTCCCAGCAATCTCATCATTTAAGGAACACGAACATGACAAATAATTGGAGGCAGATGAAGGCACAATGGAAGTTTGAAAAAAGATAGAAAGAAAAAAAAACTAATGACCGAATGTCATTTTGTGCCATGCCATTCAAAATAAAGTTCGTTCTCTCGTTCGCAGCCCTGCATGACTAGACACTAGATCCACGCCTGCTCTTGAAGATTCGGGGCCTCGATATTTTTCATTCATACCATGGTCATCCATTTTGAATCTTCTAAGGAACTGACTTACAGTCCGTCACAATATCTGCCATGGTTAATGGAGTTTCAGACTGTAACATAATTTATGTACTCTCTTCTCCTCTCCGGCAGTATTGAACTACATTTGTACGGAATTATGTGCATTACTCAATTATTATCACATCTTTTTTCCAACTGTCATTGTTCACTTTTCACGCTTCGATGCATGACAGGGCCAGACAAGCGGATTGCCTATCCCCGAGAGATTAACTGAATCACTAAAACGTGTTAATACCACACTGACTCCAGGTAAATGCGAGCATGAAGTGTTTGCTTTAGATTGCATAATCACTTCCGACTCGACTGTTTGGGACAGATGATTATAGATAAACGCAATCTTGGAAGACATTTGGGAGAGTGAGATATAAGTCAACTTTGACAAAATTTTACGGATATCACAACTCCGTATATGGACGATTGTGGCGTGAGGTTTTATTTGACTCTAAGATCAGTATAGTACTGACAATTACAGAAATAGAATTTCTGCAGAAAATGGTGAAGTCCCAGTGTCGGAGAGAACTACTGGTATCACAAATTAGTTACGGCTGTGAATGATCTGATCTCGAAACAATAGTAGAGAGGAGACCGACATAAAGTGCCACCTCCGCTGTGTAACTAACTGTGATATTAAAAAAACAAGGAAACAGATTTTTACTTAACAATGATAAAAGATGTAGATTCTGTGCAATCTCTATGCTCCTGCGGAATTCCAGGCTGCTGGACTGACGACCCACGATCTCAGTTTTTATGACACGAATAAAACCTGTAACAAGGAAAAATAGGGGCTAATTTCTGTCCTCAAGCCCACCTATTTCTATTGTATATGATATGAGCGTGTCTCAGTGTCTGCATGTAGGATGAATGACAACATGGCTCAGTATGATTTAGCAATAGCGAGACAAGACAGGTGTCTACTTGCAAAACATTCTTTCTGATAAATTAATACATGGATACATTCAATAATATAAATTCAATACATGAATACATTCAATAATATAAATTCAATACATGAATACATCCCATAATATGTACACCTAGGTGTGATACAACCATTTTCTTTTCCCTATAATATACCAGGCCCTCTCTGACAAGTGCTATACTAGCTGGTAACATATATCCTAACAATATTGTTATGTTCTTATGATAGGAGTATATGAGACGAGGACTGTTTGGTGATATATCAGGTGGGAGTTATATGGGACAATAGATTAGAGTTAGATGAGACAATAGATTGAGTCCTAACAAGGACTGTTTTGGTTATATTTCAGTTGGTTTTATCTGAGATAACACTGAAGTTATAGGAGACAATAGATTGAGTTATAGGAGACAATAGATTGAGTTATAGGAGACAATAGATTGAGTCCTAACAAAGACTGTTTTGGTTATATTGCAGTTGGTCTGAGATAATAGATTGAAGTAATAGGAGACAATAGGTTGAGTCCTAACAAGGACTGTTTTGGTTATATTTCAGTTTGGAGTTATCTGAGACAATAGACTGAAGTTATAGGAGACAACAGATTGAAGTATGAGTCCTATTAGTCTTCGTCTATTCTATCATATTGGAAATAAAATCATTATACCTAATTCCCCCAAGATACAATCAGTAAACTGATACGTTCATATTAAAACAATATATGTTATATATATATATATATATATATATATATATATATATATATATATATATATATATATATATATATATATATATAGGTGTATCTGCTGTAGGCCTATTTTCCTACCAGTTTATAGTAAATTTATATTTACCCTCCAAGATTTAAACAGGCCAGATTTTGTCTCGACTTAGCGAAGCAGGCTGCAGGTCAATGCTCTCAGGCAAGCAATAACTCAGGTTGACAGCTCCTCTCACACAGTCGGTCGTCTCTGGCTTCGTGTTCGGTGTTGCGTGCCTTTGCATAAAATCTCGCCCGATTATATAGGTAGGTGAATGCTTAAGCAAAGCTTTTGGTTGGTTCCTGGCGGAGCAAGCTGATTGGTTTCCTGCAGTTTCGTCTTTTGCTCGTACAGCCTAATTTTATTCAGTTTTCTTCCGCCATCTTGCGTGAACAAGATGGCCACGACCCACATCCGAAAAAACAGGGCTTAAGTTTTTTCCTGACGTAACTTCTTGTAATTTATTCCGGCTCAGCAACTGTGCGTTGATTGGCTGGGCTCTCGACATAGGGATTTAACAAAGTAGTGTGTTTACACAACTCGTTCCACGACAACGATGACTGAGTTTTTCAAACGCCTGAGTCATGGAGATCACTACCTGAGGAAAAGTTTCCATAACATGTACTTTGAATGTATTGTCTGACATTTGAGGCGCTAATAAACAATCGCACTGATTGGGAGTTTGTCAGAAAACGCCAGCTGGAAGTGGGGGCCGGAAACCTACGATATAACGTAGGAAAAGTTTGACATACGGCACTGCATTCCATAAAACGTCAAATTAGACAGTTTGGACCTTGCCACAGAAAAGAATAGAGTTGGATTCTGAATTAAAGAACAAGACAAAAAGTATTAAGAGCATCTCTGTACATCAATAGAAAACTCGCCAATATTAATGCGGAACCCGGAATTCTACAGGACCACTCACAAGTCACAGAGGGATTATGAAATAGAAATAATACCCAAACGTTTGTTCGAGGCATCTGTGTTATGATGCCAAGACTATTCTACTGAGCAAGTCTGAGATTTCTCAATTATCGAGGTGAGTGTAACGTATTTTTAATTCTAGGAATTTGACATGTTTATACTTGACAGTGGTATTAAAGATTTATACTACGCTGGCAACCTCAACCAAATGTAAAAAGGATACATTCAAGAACCACCACAGCAACCGCTGGTGATTGCTTCATGGTAGTTCTCACGGAAGAACCAAAAGCAGAGGTAACCTCCGACGCCGAATGGAGCACGGAGTGAGTGATAATTACATCAACATGTGAGTAGTTGTATATTATCATTTGGTTAATGTATATAAATTTAATATGTTCCTTCAGGCACACGCCACTGCCGCTGTCCAGTCACACATTTTTCCTGAAATCAACTGACAAACTGGTTAATTTTCTTCACATGCCCTGAGTGATACAATATACGCCCAGAGAGAGTAACAATCTGAAAGAACAAACGGCTGACGGACAGCGGGAACAGCCACCTGATTAATATCAGGCAAACAAATATTTAGCAGCGCAATTTGTTCTTGTGTGTGGTACCTGTACGAGGCGACCCGACTATTTGTGGTACGTACCCGGAAAGACCATTTGTTGTACTACTAGAATGTGGTTCGAAGCTTGAGATCGACACTTGAAGGTCCTTGCCTTGACTGTAGTGGTGTTGATGGTATTGTATGATGGTGATATTACTAAATGTAATTGTATGAGGCCAGCTGTGAAGGCTCCTGAGATAAAATGTAGTTGTGAATTGTCAGAAGGCCTTTCTTGCTACCACTACGACCTCACACTTAATTTTTTTTTAATGAATGTGGCTACGTAAAGTGTCTAGGGTTATGATATGTAGTGTGGTGTAATAGGTTATAGATATACCCACAGATATTTAACAAGACTAATAATATTAATAAATGTTAAAATACACTGAACTAACTCACGTGTGTAAATTTTTTGATAAAATTATATTACATTTATTTTGTTCTGGATCAATTTTTTTGGTTGACCAGAACTTAAAAAGATTTAGAGATTATGAAAGAAATGCATGGAATATTATATCATAAATGCAATAGTGTACATATATATGTACTATACTAGTTAGTTTTATTAAAATGTTCTAGTAGTCATCTACTTGGGAGGATATTTAATGTTTGTGCTGTTGGGGTGGCCTCATCACACCTGTCTATATTGACTACACAGTGTCCAGAAAATGGTGGGAATTTTTATGAGGGTATTAGTAACTACACAGCGTTGGTGAATGTCCAGCAGACCAGAGGCTCACTCATCTTGTCGTTGTAGCTCTGGTGCTGAAATCAGGTGGTCCCACCTCTCCGTGCTGGCGGGCAATAATGGTGGTCTCTGTCACAAGTACTGCACAGATACACTCGAGTAAAGTCACCAACTGAATAGTCACTGCTTTGTTGACAACAGAAACTCACAGCTCTGCAATCAAAGTATGGGCCATGTGTCAAAATCTATTCTCTACCCACGTCTGGACACAACACTGACACAACAACCACATCATACAGACAGGTCAGATCTCTCTGACCAAACAGCACATTTACCATGGTGGTTTTACATCAGATAGATCCTCCCAGACTATAGGTTCTGAAAAATATTTATTAGTTGTCTGCCCTAAAAGAGGATAGGTAATATGTTTCATTATTCTCAACACCTGATCTGTCTTGCATAATCCTTGCTGGAGTTTATGTACATTGTTGGTCCCTAGACCCTGACTAGGGCGGGGGGTCTAGAGCAAATCCCTACTTGTTTGTAAGGCTAGATTTCGATATGGCAGTATCAAATCACTCGAACATGAAACAATATTCAAAATATATAAGGAAATAATTTCAATCTTACCAGATTATGAATAAATAACACAGAACTGCTAGCAAAACTCAGCTGAGCTGCTGGCTATAGTATGGCGTCCCTAAATTTATTACACTTTCTTTCATATGGAAATCACCACACTTTAAAATCTGTATCACTGAACAACTATTGAGAAATGACCCCAAATCCGCGTCTAAGCGCCGACAATATGCTTGTCTGTGGCCAATCACTGCCTAGGTTTATTTGAATTTCAAATTCTTACACTAAAGTCATTTCAGTCATGCTTCAGTCAAGTATGGATGTTTATCTGTTAGTCTGTCCGTCTCTACTTGTGTTTCTACAAAATGTACTTGATTTTTGAACCAACCTTTCTCTCCCCTCCAAAATTTTTTCGTTAAAAGTTATATTTAGACACAGCTACCACCCAAAAACCCTCTCCTCCATACTAAGTAAATTTGAACACCTGCGTCCCAAAGTCGTGTTTTTTTGTGCAATTAGCGACACTTTTAGATTCAATACAGTCTGTCGATGATGTGAACAACACTGTCTTTTGTCATTATCTTCAATATTATCTATCCGTCTGTAAAATTAAGAACATATTAGTTCACTGCTCAGAATAGGCCATCCGGCCAGCTAATTTTTATATTCCTAACATTAATATTAAGAAAAAAGTACTTTTTAATTTTTGTAATATTCCTAACATCTGCGTTTAGCCGCTGAATTCAAATCAAGGCCTTGGTATCGCGCAAAAGCGTCCAACAAATGACTGTGGCGTAACATATCTATGGTCCCTTCTGTCGAGTTGCTTACTTTTTATGTCAACTTGGGAAACGTGACTTTTCTCCGTTTCCCCCCCAACCCCCTTGCGTCTCCTTAGCCTTTCTAGTCTCACGCAATCTTTCCAGTCATATTTTTTTCCTTTTTGATCCGCCGTTCCCCTCCTGTCTAGCAAGTCAATTATTATGGAGGATGATGACCCGCGGTCTAGGCGATCATGTACTATTCGCAGCCTACGCATTATGTTTTTATCCTTAAATGTTATCTTTGGAGATATTTTACCGTTGTATCTCTGTCAATTTCACTACACATCTCCCCACTTGAAAACATGCCTATGGCAAGTTCCAACACCAGCGATACACATAGGTAAAATTACTCCTCACGTCTGCCACTACTCTAATTTTGATCACAGGGGGTGCCGACTGAGGAAATCTGCACCGACATTCAATTTGCCTGGGATATATTGGATACTGAACTGATAAGGTTGAAGCAATAAAGACCACCTCAGCAATCTTGCGTTTTCATGCTTAGCCTGAGACAAGAACACGAGAGGCTGATGGTCCGTCTCCACCACAAATGTCCTACCATACAGATAGATTTGAAACTTCTTTATTGCCCAGATTAACGCTAAACATTCTTTTTCGCTTGTGGAGTATCCTTGTTCCGCCTTATTCAATTTACGGCTTGCATAAGCGACTGGTTTCAGTTCCCCATCAGGTGAAGATGATCTTTGCAACAAAGCCCCTCCTAGTCCTACATTACTTGCATCGGTTCTTAAGACAAAGTCCTGTGTCAAATCAGGCAGTTTGAGAATAGGCTTGCTAGTGAGTTTTTCCTTTAACTCTTGGAACGCTAGTTCACATTGTGCAGTCCAAATAATTTTATCTGGAAGTCCCTTGCGAGTCAGATCAGTCAGAGGAGCACAAATAGCGTTAAAATTTTTGATGTATTTCTGATAAAATCCGCATAACGACACGAATGATCGCACGTCTTTTTTTGTTTGTGGCCTAGGTGCTCTCTGCAGTTTTTCCAAGTTCTTAGGATCAGGGGTCATATTACCCTGATATACAGTGTGCCCCAAGAATTCCAACTCTTTGCATCCAATACAACATTTTGTTGGCCTAGCAGTTAAGTTCGCCTCCCGAAGTCTATCAAACAACATCTCCAGAGCTTCAATGTGTTCTTCAAATGTCTCTGTGGCGACGAGAATATCATCCATGAAATTCGTGATACATGGGTTATTCAGGGGATCCAACAATTTGCGCATCATCCTTGAAAACACACTCGGAGCATTTTTCAGTCCGAATGGTAGCATATTGAATTCATAATGTCCATCCGAAGTGCTAAAAGCCAAATAAGGTCTCACTTCAGGCTTCACTGGGATCTGGTAATAGCCTTTACTAAGATCCACTTTTGAAAAGTATTTTGCCTTGTTCAGTCTGGCAAATAGCTGTTTTGTGTCTGGTAATGGATCCACTTGTCCTTCTGTGACAGCATTCAGTTTCCTGTAATCTATGCACAGTCTGTGTTCCCCAGACGGTTTTCTCAACAAAACGACACTAGAACTAAAAGATGATTCACTGTGCGAAATAATCCCCTCCTTCAACAAATACTCTATTTCTTCCTTCAATGCCTTCTCCTTCGCGAACGGAATAGAATAGGCTCTCATACAGATTGGGTTTGAGTCTACCAGTTTCATGTCATACTGTAGCAAATTTGTATGGCCTGGTTTATCTGTTAATACATCTGTATGTTCCTCCAGAACTTGTAGAACTCTCTCCCTCTGGTTTTTAGTCAGGTGCTTACTGACTTTTACCTGTGCTGCTGTTTCACAAGGATGTAATGGGTATTCATGTGAGGTGAGTGGTTCTTTTTGCATCTGGGTTGCAATAGCTAAGGTCAATAAGGGGGTGCTTTCCTGGAGTGGTCTGTCCAGATACTTCTTTAACAGGTTTACATGATAAACTTTTTCCTTCCCCTTTTTGTCAATTTTATAGTTTGTTCTAGACACCTTCTCTAGAACCGTATATGGACCTTGCCAACCAATTTGTAATTTATTCTGGCTTCCGGGTAGTAGAAGCAGCACCTTCTCTCCGACTGCCAGTTCCCTGTCCTTTGCCTTCCTATTAAAATATGCTGCATGTTTCTTCCTGGCTTGTTTCAAATTATCATTTGCCAGTTTCCATCCAGCTTTCAAACGAGTGGTCAGTTCGTTCACATATTGATACGATGAGGTAACAGTCTCTTCCGCCTTCTCATCTGTCCAGGTCCTTAATAAAGCTTCTAAAGGACCTTTTATTGGCCTCCCAAATAGCAGAGTTGCGGGAGCCATCCCGGTTGAACTATGTGGTACCTCCCGGTACGCAAACAATGCGGCGGGCAGGAATTGATCCCACAGATCCGGTTTTTCGTGTGCCAGCTTTCTCAGGATAGAAATGAGAGTCCCATTGAACCTCTCTACCTGGCCGTTCCCTTGTGGATGGTACGGACTACAATGAAAGTGCCTGGCTTGAAATAGCTTAAAAACTTCTTCCGTTAGTTTCCCCTTGAACTGAGAACCATTATCCGTCAAGATTTGATGCGGGAATCCTAATCGGGTAAATATTGTAAGTAGTGCCTCTGCTACATGTTTTGAATCAATTGATGGCAGGGCTACCGCCTCTCCCCACATAGAACAAGTGTCCACCAGAGTAAGGATGTAACTGTTCCTCCTCTTGGTCCGAGTGAGAGGTCCTACAATATCCACTGCAACCCTCTCAAAAGGTGTTCCCACTATGGGCATTTCCCCTAGAGTTGCAGGAGCAGTCCAGTGCTTTGGAGCTACCCTTTGACATTCTGGGCAGGATTTGACATATCTTTTTATATCCTCCGTTATCCCTGGCCAGAAGTAATGACAAGCTATACGCTGTCCTGTGGCGCTGATCCCCATGTGACCACTGAAGGGAATCGCATGCCCGAGTTCCATCACTTTATCTCTATATGAAGTGGGAAGAACCAGCTGGTTGTGACCATTTGTTCCAGTTCCGGCCTTCCTGTATAAGAGTTTGTTCTTCATGAAATATTCCCCCTTGCTCGGAGGTGTGTGGCATTTGGGCAATTTTTTAAAACAGGGCTTGAGTGTCCTATCCTCAGCCTGCGCCTTCCTCATCTCCTCTGGATGAGCATTTATAGGTTCACCTTCTTCCTCCTTCTTCTGTGACCTGGTCTGCACTGTCGCCATGATCACAGGTTTCTCGGGATTCCCCAAGAAGACGTATCTACACCCCAATATCAGAGGGTAGATTGGTTCATCTATCACTGCTGCTCTGATTTCTCCTTCCACATAGCGAGTTTTCACCGTTATCCTTGCGATGGGAAGTGTCATGAGTGGTATGTCCTTAGTCGCCCCTTGTATTTCCACTGTTTCTGTGGTATACTGACTTGGGTCCACTAGGCTAGACTTCACAACTGAATCATAATCCAAACCTGTATCATAAAGGCACCTTATGGTGACCCCATTACAAATAACATCCTCACAAACTGGGGGGTGATAAGGTTCCTGTTGTCCCTTAGGATTAACCTTTAATCTTTGCGTCCCCGACTTCATTGCAGCAATGTTTGAAGGTTTCCTTCTACAAAATTCGGTGTTATGGTTATCCTTCTTGCACCATTTACACCATCTTTTTCCTTGGTTCAACGGTTTTCTTTCATTGAACTTTTGGTCATTGAACTGTGAGTTTCTGTCGCGATAGTCATTTCTTGGCCGCTCAAAGTTTGTCCTACCTTTATTTCCCTGCTCTCTATTATCAAATTTATTAAATTGCTGTGGAGCTTTAAAATTGTCTATGTGCTTCTTTTTAGCACCACTTACCTCTGCCTGGGCTGCCTGATACCTCTCAGCAACATTTAAAATTTCCCCCAACTTCTCTGCACCTTGTTCCATGAGAAATTTTCTCATGTCTGGAGCCATGGACTCTCTCAATTGCTCAATCATGATCATTTCTTTAAGATCTTGGGTCTTCCCCAGAGCCGTCCATTTCTCCAAATAGGTTTCTAGTCTAGCAGAGAATTGGTGGTATGTCTCCCCAGACAACAGTTTAGCATTTCTAAATTTCTTACGATAAAATTCACCATTCTTCTCGTACCTTAATAACAAAGCCTGCTTTAACATGTCATAATTGTCTTGGTCTTCCCTGTTCATTTTGGCAAATACTTCATAAGAAGTACCTCTCAATCCCTGTGATAGCTTTAAGCTCCACCTCTCTCTCTCTAACCCATATGTAGTAGCTAATAACTCAAAACGTCCTAGGTACCCCTCTATGTCATCGTCTTTTTCAACAAAATGGTCTAAATGAAACCCCATAGCTGAGTTTGAGGCTCCCAGACTGGGCGTAGCATCTGAGGCAAAAGGGCTGGCACCATTTTCAGGAGCCTGGCCTTGTAATTCCAGCTCCCTTAGTCGTAATTCGTGCTCCCGTTGCAACCTTCTATCTTCTGCCTCCCTTTCGGCAGTCAACCTTTTTCTTCTGCCTCCCTTTGCTGTCGTTTTTCTTCTGCCTCCCTTTGCTGTCGTTTTTTCTTCTGCCTCCAATGCCTTTGCCTCTTTGTCAGCCTCAATCTGCAACCTCTTAGTCTCAGCCTCTAACTTCTTCTCTTCAACCAACCTGTCAGACTCCAATTTTCTTTCAGCCTCTTTTTCTAATCTCCTTTCTTCCCGTTCAATATATTTATCACATTCAGCCGTTACGTATTGAATTAAAATTTGACCATCCATTCCCATCTCCTTCGCGGTGAGCACAGCAGCTGATCTAAATTTTGCCAGCTCCGCCATACTTTTTAGACAATATAATAATATACAAGATAAATCTCTAACCAGTAAATACACTAAGTACTTCTTATGACTATAGTCTAACCAATTCTAACTAACCAGTTAACTAATTAATTATTACTGGCTGTGAAGATTCACCAACTTTTATCTGTAGGGACACTTTTAATTTTAAAGGGAATTTTACAATTTATTTCCCTACTTTTATTTCTCCCACCAGGAGATCCTAATATTACTGTTGGGCTAATTATCCCTGGACAAGACCCCAATTTATGTAGTGGTGTTGATGGTATTGTATGATGGTGATATTACTAAATGTAATTGTATGAGGCCAGCTGTGAAGGCTCCTGAGATAAAATGTAGTTGTGAATTGTCAGAAGGCCTTTCTTGCTACCACTACGACCTCACACTTAATTTTTTTTTAATGAATGTGGCTACGTAAAGTGTCTAGGGTTATGATATGTAGTGTGGTGTAATAGGTTATAGATATACCCACAGATATTTAACAAGACTAATAATATTAATAAATGTTAAAATACACTGAACTAACTCACGTGTGTAAATTTTTTGATAAAATTATATTACATTTATTTTGTTCTGGATCAATTTTTTTGGTTGACCAGAACTTAAAAAGATTTAGAGATTATGAAAGAAATGCATGGAATATTATATCATAAATGCAATAGTGTACATATATATGTACTATACTAGTTAGTTTTATTAAAATGTTCTAGTAGTCATCTACTTGGGAGGATATTTAATGTTTGTGCTGTTGGGGTGGCCTCATCACACCTGTCTATATTGACTACACAGTGTCCAGAAAATGGTGGGAATTTTTATGAGGGTATTAGTAACTACACAGCGTTGGTGAATGTCCAGCAGACCAGAGGCTCACTCATCTTGTCGTTGTAGCTCTGGTGCTGAAATCAGGTGGTCCCACCTCTCCGTGCTGGCGGGCAATAATGGTGGTCTCTGTCACAAGTACTGCACAGATACACTCGAGTAAAGTCACCAACTGAATAGTCACTGCTTTGTTGACAACAGAAACTCACAGCTCTGCAATCAAAGTATGGGCCATGTGTCAAAATCTATTCTCTACCCACGTCTGGACACAACACTGACACAACAACCACATCATACAGACAGGTCAGATCTCTCTGACCAAACAGCACATTTACCATGGTGGTTTTACATCAGATAGATCCTCCCAGACTATAGGTTCTGAAAAATATTTATTAGTTGTCTGCCCTAAAAGAGGATAGGTAATATGTTTCATTATTCTCAACACTTGATCTGTCTTGCATAATCCTTGCTGGAGTTTATGTACATTGTTGGTCCCTAGACCCTGACTAGGGCGGGGGGTCTAGAGCAAATCCCTACTTGTTTGTAAGGCTAGATTTCGATATGGCAGTATCAAATCACTCGAACATGAAACAATATTCAAAATATATAAGGAAATAATTTCAATCTTACCAGATTATGAATAAATAACACAGAACTGCTAGCAAAACTCAGCTGAGCTGCTGGCTATAGTATGGCGTCCCTAAATTTATTACACTTTCTTTCATATGGAAATCACCACACTTTAAAATCTGTATCACTGAACAACTATTGAGAAATGACCCCAAATCCGCGTCTAAGCGCCGACAATATGCTTGTCTGTGGCCAATCACTGCCTAGGTTTATTTGAATTTCAAATTCCTACACTAAAGTCATTTCAGTCATGCTTCAGTCAAGTATGGATGGTTATCTGTTAGTCTGTCCGTCTCTACTTGTGTTTCTACAAAATGTACTTGATTTTTGAACCAACCTTTCTCTCCCCTCCAAAATTTTTTCGTTAAAAGTTATATTTAGACACAGCTACCACCCAAAAACCCTCTCCTCCATACTAAGTAAATTTGAACACCTGCGTCCCAAAGTCGTGTTTTTTTGTGCAATTAGCGACACTTTTAGATTCAATACAGTCTGTCGATGATGTGAACAACACTGTCTTTTGTCATTATCTTCAATATTATCTATCCATCTGTAAAATTAAGAACATATTAGTTCACTGCTCAGAATAGGCCATCCGGCCAGCTAATTTTTATATTCCTAACATTAATATTAAGAAAAAAGTACTTTTTAATTTTTGTAATATTCCTAACATCTGCGTTTAGCCGCTGAATTCAAATCAAGGCCTTGGTATCGCGCAAAAGCGTCCAACAAATGACTGTGGCGTAACATATGTATGGTCCCTTCTGTCGAGTTGCTTACTTTTTATGTCAACTTGGGAAACGTGACTTTTCTCCGTTTCCCCCCCAATTGCGTCTCCTTAGCCTTTCTAGTCTCACGCAATCTTTCCAGTCATATTTTTTTCCTTTTTGATCCGCCGTTCCCCTCCTGTCTAGCAAGTCAATTATTATGGAGGATGATGACCCGCGGTCTAGGCGATCATGTACTATTCGCAGCCTACGCATTATGTTTTTATCCTTAAATGTTATCTTTGGAGATATTTTACCGTTGTATCTCTGTCAATTTCACTACATTGACCCGGAGAGGTTACTTCCTGAACTGATCTGGAAACGTGCTCCTCACCACAGAGACGAATCTACGGAAGAGCAGCATCTGCACTTCAGTATTTTTTCAAGTCCCAATTTTAACAAGCAAAAAAAAACCGAACTTTATTTTGCTAAATCCATCAAGCCTAAAACATTTCGGTAAAGAAACCTAATTATTTTTATAGATGCAAATATTACATAAATGAAAGCCTCTTCAGATAACATGACACGAACCTGTCGCCAATATTTTACAATAATAAATACATTTTAGACAACCTAGTTTTATGGGGTTTAGAACGTCACTTTTGTAACACCATAAAATTATGGGCCATTCACCGCATTGCATAAA
Organism: Oreohelix idahoensis; assembly: GCA_024509875.1. Taxonomy (NCBI): domain Eukaryota; kingdom Metazoa; phylum Mollusca; class Gastropoda; order Stylommatophora; family Oreohelicidae; genus Oreohelix; species Oreohelix idahoensis. The sequence continues at coordinate 26,162 of JAMPIV010006963.1, read as the reverse complement.
TAAATTGCTACCACTCTATGTCCATAAATTAATCAATACTGAGTAAAGTCTAGAAACGAGGTCAAGGTAAAATTCGTCTTATAGGGAACACCGCCACAGGGGAGTGACCTGTTAGAGACATCGCTATACTAGCTTCCCATTATGTGTGGTCAGGTGACCTGTTAGAGACATCACTATACTAGCTTCCCATTATATGTGGTCAGGTGACCTGTTAGAGACATCCCTATACTAGCTTCCCATTATATGTTGTCAGGTGACCTGTTAGAGACATCCCTATACTAGCTTCCCATTATATGTGGTCAGGTGACCTGTTAGAGACATCACTATACTAGCTTCCCATTATATGTGGTCAGGTGACCTGTTAGAGACATCACTATACTAGCTTCCCATTATATGTGGTCAGGTGACCTGTTAGAGACATCCCTATACTAGCTTCCCATTATATGTGGTCAGGTGACCTGTTAGAGACATCACTATACTAGCTTCCCATTATATGTGGTCAGGTGACCAGCTCCCTTCCTCATGACCTTTGCCCTAATCCAATGGTAGAGTCAGGAAACTTATTTCTGTAGTTGGGTAGACTGGAGTTTGAAACTACTCGGTTTCGAACCGGCACCTATGCTTCTAGAACCAAGCTCTTTAATCGATTTGCTAATCGGTGCTGGGTCTGTAGAAGCAAAAGGCTAAAGCTCAGCATAAATAAACATTTAATATTCTAGAAAAAAAAAAACTTCCACTTGTTCAAAAACACACAAAAACAGCAAATGTTCGAAATAAATAAGCAACCAATGTTTTAAATAAGTAAACAACAAATGTTCTAAAAAAATAAACAACAAATGTTCTACAAAATAAACAACCGTGGCACGCATGTTATTTAAATCATTTTTTAATAAGACAAAAGGAAAACCAAAAAAAAAAAAAAAAGGATCGAAAGCGTGGTAGAAACTGCAGGAGGAGATGATACACTCTCATAGAGGTCACGAAATGCTACAGAACATTAATGTATCGTCCAACAATTCTTTACGCCATCATCGGGCAGATTACGTAAAAGAAAAAGGTAGGTTAAATTAATTTTGTACCTGGAACATCTTTGGCTACCTAAATATGAACTCAGCGATAAATCTATTAATCGCATTTTTTGCTACCTTACCTGATACGTGACGATTTAAAAAAAAAAACAATAATTGGCCAAATATCAGGTAGTTCGGATCAGATTTATATTTTCACATTTGAATTACAAGGTCAACAGCGGTCAATACACTCCACCTTGAAGCGGGCAAAGTTGCTGAGGTTGCAAAAATATTTGGAATTACATGTAAAGGTTAATGACATTGAATACAGCTGTTGTAAGGCTCGCTTTCAGTACATTAGCATAGGTTTCTTCTCAAGACACGGACTGAGGGTCTCAAAAGTAAATATTAGATGGTCTAGTTGCAAAATACCTGCACGTTTTTAGTTTGTCTGTGCGCACCATAAAACGTCATGTATGAACCTACTGCTTCTCAGCAAATGTTATCTTGAACAAGAGTGCCACCAATATTGGTCAGCATTAAAACATGATGAAGTGTCTGAACAGAATAAATTATTTATTGCTGCCATAAAACACAGACGAATTTAATGTTGGCTAATATTCATGGCACTTATATGAGGGTACAATTTCACAAAGAGATGAAGGCTTTACCAAAATGCGGACTCCACAGATATATCTTGGCAGGAGTATAGACAAGGTTAAAAGAACAGATCATGACATCTCAAACGCGAATAAATAAGGCAAGAAGAGCTGTGATTGCATTGGTAAAAAAAAAAAAAAAAGGTAAAGGAACCCGTTACACGCCCATTGAGGCATATTGGGAATATGGTGTTAGGCCCATATTATCTTGACCGTCGGCACACGAGGGGTGATGTGGTCGGCATCACGCCGGCCGCCTTAACCTTCCCAGAGTAGCTCTGGTACCCATTGGGGCTGGGTCGACCCAGGAGCCGTTTGTGGCCTAAAAATTTTCCGCCTCATCTGGGGATCGAACCATAGACCACTGCGCTAGGAAGCCAGTGCACTAACCACTATGCTACCGCGGCTCCCGATTGCATTGGAAAGTTTAAATATATAAATCAAGGGAAGGGAGGCATCAAAGAAGAGTTGGCCACTCGAAAAGCAGGAGCTGAGAGACTTTTTCAAGCCATAAATCGAGGATTCCTCAGCAAGAGAGAGGTTGGTAAGAAAACGAAGATGGCTCCACCAGTCTTGACGTATGGATGCGAGTCATGGGCAATAACTACAACCCACAAAAGCCAGATCCAAAACTCAGAAATGAGGTATCTGAGGAAGGTGGTTGAAGTAACAAGAAGAGACATGGTCCGCAACCAGACCATACGTCAAGGCCTAAAATCCCACCAGCTGCAGACCCAAGTAGAACAGTCCCAACTGAGATGGTTTGGCCATGTCTGCTGAATGGGAGAAGATCGGCTACCACGGCAAGCATGGGAAACTAAAATCCAGGGATTCAGAACTCCAGGACGACCCAAGGTCCGCTGTGAGGACAACATTAGACAATCTTTGAAGAACCAAAGACTAGAATGGAACCAAGCCAGGAGGAAGACAGCCGATCTAATAGTATGGCGCTCTCTCTTAAAAACTTATGCACCTCACGGTAGAAGAGGAACGACTAAGTAAGTAAGTAAGTATGAATCAAAAGAAATCAAGCCCAACACAGAAATCGGCATCTTGCACTAAGATGTCTATACAGTCCTATTGTATGGCGCCTAAACATGAAGAACAACATACGTGGTAACAAGAAAAATGTAGAGTTTCATGAATGGGTGCGTGCGTAAAATAGAAGGATATAAATGTTACAGCAAGATCACCACTGTGGAACTGGTGATAAAAACCTGATAAGTGTGAAGGAACAAACGATGAGAATAAGGCCATAGCGTTAGATAGGACACACATTGACGAAACCTGTTGATAGTATTACAAAGCCGTCCTTGTACTGAAAACCCCACGGTAAGGAAACAGAGAGAGATTGAAATGCGCGGAGAAAGGAACTGGCTATAGACAAGATGCGGGTAAAGAAGATGTGACGGTATTGCCTCCCCTGCTTTGCAGTAGTGGTCCAACAGTGGCCAAAACTCAAAATTATCTATTATAGGCTTCAATGAAGTTTATCTTTACACAAGATTACTCTTGGCAGAGATGCAGATAGAAGAGTAGTAAAGCTTCTATCACATGGGAGTCTTCACAAGATATTCAGATAAGCAAAAACAATGCTGGCTGTTAATGAGCACGTTAATTTTGTAATCTGCCGACACTTTTATGAACAATTTAGCATAGGTTTATTCTAGCTCGTTAAGCCCCCACCGCTGAGTTAATCAGTGGAATTTATAATTATAATATATATAGCTCTGTTTAGAATGTGTGTTTAGTAACTTTGACTGAGACAAACATGTAGTACATTTAAAAGGATTAAATCGAAGTTAAATTTGGAACATTACAAATAACAAAATTTAATAATCACTTTAAGTTTTTGTTTTTTTAATAGTTATGGAACAGTTTCATCACTTGATTGGGATTTAACTGAATAAAAGTAGTCACTTTTGGCAGCGGATATTTGCACTTAGCTGCCACTGGTAGTTTCTTCTCCTGCTGGGTCAGTTCCTTTCACTCTGCTTTCTCTCGTCTCTGGTCAAAGTTCAGGGGCCACACGTTCCTAGAACGTTCAAGTAGTAACGGCTAAGTTGGTTCTGCGTCTGTCTATTACTGTAGATCCTCTTATGATGGCGTATTGCAAAACGTCAGTCCACTTCTACCTTCACTTGGTTCCAGAGATAGTACTTTGTCACCTGATGGCTTAAGTTAACGTAAGATAACATGTTAACTGTATTTGCAACAGTAGTAAAAGAACTTGAGCAAGACTAGTTGCTAACAAGACATCACTGTTCGAGCGTGACCAATGAAATCGTCGATGGTCATTTTTTGATAACGGCAGTCAGAACTGAGTTCAGTCACGCAGTACAGCGGTCAGTCATGCAGTACACCGTTCACTGAGGCAGACGTGTTTACGGGAGAGGTTTTTCAACCTTAGTGTGGGCCCCAGGTTTTTAAAGGTGGTGTGGTTAACCTCTGGTCAAGGTACCACTGAAAACTACAATGTTTTCACAAGTTATATTTTTCCAGGAGATGTGTTTTCAGTGTTTTGGGCAAGTATTTACTTGATTAATATGATCTCGATTCGAATTGAATAAGTACTTTGCTAAGTTATGTAGGATTTGAGACTCTAGGCAAAGCCTATTGTTCAAGTAGACATTTTATTTTATGACGATGTCCTTTTTGCACAGGCTTCTTGAAGTATGTAAACAACAAGCGTTCTGGCCGCTGAATGCCAGGTTATTGAGTTTTGTAATGTAACATGGCATTCAGTCCCTTGGACTCTACTAATAAACAGTTTTCCATGACTTATAGCTGTTATTTACTCATGTATGGAAGCACTAAGAGGATACAAATGATCAAATGACAACCTCCGGCGAGGAATAAGGATCTGGTCTTGATGCTGAGACTGGTTTAACCGCTTCATCAAGGAACCACTTTCAACCACATCATCAAACCTCCCTCACAGTATCTGTCAACTTCCTTGACATTACTATTTCTATCACGCCCTCCGGCCTTAATACCTCAGTATACTACAAGCCGACAGATGCCCACAGCTACCTCCTATATACCTCTTCTCATCCTCGGGCCTGTCGTGACTCCCTTCCTTTTTCACAATTTCTCCGCCTCCGCCGTTTATGCCAAGACGACGATGACTTCATTCGAGTGAGATGTTGGATAACAGACTTTACCAGAACATGTTCTCACCTCTGGCAACGTGTGCTCATCTCTCGTCTGGAGTACTAACTAAATCCACTTATAGCGATTTAGAGTCTCATTCGTATGGAAACTAAGACCCATCACCCTACAGTACTACTGTCAAACAGATTTGACCTATCCAAGCAGAGCCTAAAAAAGTATTCCACCGGGTGGCAAGACGTGACATTTTCTTTTTGTTCACAGCCGTCTCCCACCACTCATTTTGTGTGGTCGGACACAGGCAACACTTTGAAGTATGAAGTACAACAACTAGTAGCTCGTGGACCATTTATTCATATGTAAACGTTGCTGCAAAACCTATATTGGCCAAACAGGCAAACGACTTGGGGACAGATTCAGCCAGCATTTAAATGATATCGCTCAGCAAAAGTCCACACCAGTTGCTATACACTTCAATGGTCCTGACCACCATGATCCCATCGACATCCAGGTCACAGCGATCCGATCCTGCTCCTCTGACACTGCCAGCCGAGAACAGCTTGAGAACCGTCTTATCCACCGCATGGGGTGTCATATTCAGTCACCCTTGGACTCTTACCTATTCTTCTAATTTTAAACATTTCCACCCCACTTTTAATGACTTATTTACCGGTGTTTTTTAGTTTCTTTATGGAAGCACATAAGCAGGACGCGCTTATAACAGACAGCGATTTTGATCAAATGACAGGGAAGTACCCAGTCCGCCTTCACTTTCTTTCCTTTCCCGACGAAGGCCTTGTGGCCGTAACGTAGACTATTTTCTTTGTCTTTTGTCCTCGTAAGACGAATCACCTTTTTTCGATTTTTTTTCAAACCCATTCATTTGGGTAACCACATCTCTGGCAGTCGCCAGTTACCACCCACAAGATATATCAGTAAACCAGTAAACACTACGATCACTAGGAAATTCAATATCAATAAACTCAGAAGAAATATGTACCACCTGTGACGAAAGGTTTGGCATACATCATATAGTACCTTGTTGGAACGGTCACATACATGTATCATTTGGAACCGTCCATAGCGGTCACACAGGTCAACATGAAGCAGTGACCTCTCTCATACGCCCACATTAGTTTATTTAGTGACGTCACCAGCGGTAACATTAGTTTATATGGTCCCGCGACCAGCGGCGACAACTTTCTTCTGGTACCACCAATAACTGGTAACAGATATAGAAACGAAAAGCTCTTCTGAGTATGGCGTTTTCCGACACAGTTATGTGCCCCCCCCCCCCCCCCCGCCCCCCCCCCCCTCTTCTATTCTACTATCCCATGTCAGAATTTACCCTCGATGAGAATTAAATTTAATACCTCGGGATTAAACTTCATTTACATTTAAACTTGTGGAAAAGTTTGAAACTTCTATTAATGAATATTTTCACATAAACATTTACGCTGGTTTAAAGCGGGAAACCTTACATTAATTTTAAAGTGAATATGTGTATAGGGACATTTACACTGCTTTGAAAGTTTAAGTCTTATGCTTAGAATGTACATCATGTCTTTCATCGTTCTCTCTCTGCTCCATGGGAAACCTGGAACTACTTTATGCTTTTAGTTCTCTCTTATGAAACTATCAATAAAGCAATCACCAGCCCGTGCAGTGATGGTTCATGAATCATCATTCTATATATTGAGGTTGCCAGCCCCAAATGACGTTGACATCCAATACCGAGTTTCACACATTAAACTTCTAAAAAAAAAAAAACACACACACACCCACACAAATAGTAATACGTCTTACAAGGAGAAGGACAAGAAAAACCTACGTTGCGGCCACAAGGCCTTCGTCAGGGACAGACAAACGAGAGACAGGAGGGAAAGAAAATATGAATTAAGTAGAGAACATGAAACTATAAAAATAAGAGAAAAAACTCCCTCAATATTAAGTCCAGTCACATGGGAAGCAAGATGGCTGCCACTAAACCGGAAAGAGGAAGTTGATAGTATATTAAAAATAAGAAATAATGAAAACAAGGACTGGCAAAGAGTGAGAAAAAAGTAATCAATAAATAATAAATAAAATAAAAAAATAAATAAAATATAAATAAATAAATAATAATAATAAATAAATTTAAAACAAATAAATAAATAAAAAATAAATAAATAAAATAATGAAGGAAAAAAATAATTTAAAAAAAAAAAAAAATTATTTAAATAAAATAAAATAAACAAATTAAAAAAAAATTAAAAAAAAATAATAATAATAATAAGTAAATAAATAAAATTATTAAATTTAAAAAAATGGTTAAAAAAAAAAAAAAAGGGTGATCGCATCAAAGTAGAAAGTCATAATACAACTGGGACTCGATAGAGAAAGGCGTCTCAGACAAAAGAATGTTGGGTATTCAAACCGTGTGGTTTGAGGCAACCCATAAGATGGATGAGGCGTTGTTCCTGGCGAAACCGACTGTTGGCGTCCGAGGAACAGTATCTGATGGCTGTCACCTGGATGTCAGTGGCACCGTGGTGGTCAGGGCCATTGAAGTGGATGGCCACAGGTGTGGAATTAAACTGAGAGATGTCATAGAGGTGTCTGCAGAATCGGTCTCCCAGTCGTGTGCCCGTTTGGCCGATGTACGTAATGGTGCAACGTTTGCATATAATAGCATAAATGACGTTGCGTGACTCACATGTGAAGCCATGGGTGATGGTGAACTTGGCGTTAGGGAACGAGACTGAACGTGTTTCGATTACATACTGACATGTCTTACATCGTGTACGGTTACATGGCTTGGTTCCAAAGTGGCCATCGTTGACGGTTTTCAAACGGCTGTGGACTAGGAGGTCCCTCAAATTTTTGTCCCGTCTATATACCAGCAAGGGTGGCTCACTAAATGCTTCCCGCGCCACTGGGTCAGCTTGGAGGAGAGGTAGGTGGCGAAACAGGATCCTTTTGACAGCAGTGCTGTGAGGGTGATAGGTCATTATTAACTTGACTCTATCAGAGGAGGTTTTTTGGCGGGGTTTGAGGGCCTCTAGACGTGAGATAGGGAGAACACGTTCTAAGGCAGAGGTAAGAACATCTTCAGGATACTGTCTGTTACGGAAGAAGTACAACATTTCTTGTGCTCGGCATAGAAAGTTGTCATCATCTTGGCATAACCGACGGAGGCGGAGAAGTTGTGAGAAAGGCAAGGAGTCCCGACAAGCCGGAGGATGAGAGGAAGTATAAAGGAGGTAACTGTGTGCATCGGTGGGTTTGTAGTACACCGAAGTGGTGAGGTGAGGGGGGAGTGATAGTGACAACAATGTCAAGGAAATTAACAGAGACAGTGGAGATGTGAGAGGTGAATTGGATCGCAGGGTGGAAGTTGTTAATGAAATTAATGAACCTAGATAGGTCAACCTCTGGCATTTCGGTGAGACCTATGCCAATTAAACTTCACATAGTATGATATATATATATATATATATATATATATATATATATATATATATATATATATATATATATATATATATATATATATATATATATATATATATATATATATATATATATATATATATATATATATATATATATATATATATATATATATGTTAGTTCACATGTTAGTAATAAAATATTAAATGTAAATCACAACTTACGCCAATCCGGGCTACAGACTTGTCGCACAGATGAATTAAAGAGACGAATCTTTCTCTTATACGTGTCTGGGATTTCTTTTAATTTTACAATAGATTGCTCCTTCTGACTCCGCGTTTCTTCAGTTTCCTAGTCCCGAGGTTCCTTATTACAATGTAGAGATTTCCTGTGCTTTTGTAAGTCTTATCTTGTTCTCCAATAAAAAGTCCGGTTAACAAATAGGAATTATGAATCTAGTTCTTCACTCTGGAGAAGGTCTGATGTTGTCTTGACGAGCGTGCAAATCACAGAGAAATAAAACTGTGAAGTTGTCAGCCTATATTCCCTCAAATGATGTTATGAAACTAATCAGAAAGATCCAACCATTTCAAGCAGGTCGGGTGTAGCACTTTCCAAATATTTCCTACACGGAAAATTTTGCAAAAGGTCACGTCTCTCATATATGGTAATATGATGTCTTGCATACTGTAAAGTTCTCTCTCACACTGTAAAGTTCAATCTGTGTACCACTGTAAAGCTCCACTATCAATCACTGTAACATGTTGTTTGTGGTGTCACTACTGTATATGTCCATTGTAGTGTACAGAGTTGTTGAGATCAGGCATGCTCCAGTCTACCCAGCTATAAATGGGTAACTCACCCTAGTCCTGAGTTAGGGAAGGCAAAGGCAGCTGTAAGCAGTAGTTTCCCTCTAAGGCTCCAGGGGAAGCAGGCCCTAAACTTGGTCAATTCAACCGACGCAGGATGGTGTATATATGGAGTAGAAGTGTAGAGTGTGATTAACGCGAATGGTGTACTGTTCGTGTTCTGACCAATCTAATCACTCATACACTTGTGTCTACAAGGCACCAATGCAGACTGCTGGAATCTTTGTTTACACAGTTTATTTAGACGCACACACTGGGACATAACGAGTAAATCATGGGTACAGGTTGACACATCAATTTGCAGGCATACATAGTAGATCCCAAGTCATGACACATTCATAAATAATGGGTAGTACATCAATAGCTTCCAATGTCATGATACATAATGGCCGCATCCCCTATCTGACTAAGCGCGTCAGTGAAGGCGGATCGGTAAGTAACTAAAGTTGCTTTATGTTCACAGTTTATATCATATTATGAAACCATGGAAGGGGTTTCTATCAAAATTGAGATCTCCTTGCCACTGTCCGAATAGTAAGATACATGCCCCGTTCTTTGGACAGTGATTCAAAAATATGATGACAGGAATGTAACATGGCCGCCTCCCTGAGTTGTCGCTCACTCACTCACAGGAGGGTATATCTAAGCCAAAGTTAATTTGAAATGTATAAGAATAATTTCTTAAAGTTCCTCCAAACAGTTCTACAGTAATCCAGTTACTTCACGTAGACATAACTGCTATATGGAAGCCCGTCATCTTCGTCGATACAAACGTGACCCTAGCGTTGCGAAGCACAAAATTCCAGCTAGGTCTAACCGACATGAGATCATCAAAAAATAGGGTCTGGAATTACCTGGAGTCCGAATCATACATGGTACCGTACATTAGGAGAGTCTCTAACACAAGCTCTAGTAGAGACACAATCTCCTACAGAAGAAAAACCACTTCGTAAATCATTTTTACTGAAGAATCTACCAGCCCTGGAAAATGCGTAACCGCCATTGTAAACGGTACCTCGGAACTCATCACGACTTGTCAAGACAACTCATACTTCCGCTAGAGCGGCATAACAAGAATATAGTCCTGCCTACCCATCAAAAATATACAATATAGGACTGATTCTACTTGTACTAATAATATGTAATACATATGAATTCAGGCCATAAACATAATAAGCAAATTAATATATTTTCTGGCCCTAACAAATAAGTACGGACATGGGTGTCATATCCATGCGCCGAATCAATATCAAGAACGATTACTCCTATGATCAAAAGTGTAAATCAATCATGAGTTATCTAGCTTTACTATAGACAGCATTTTCATACACAAATGAATGAATGTCTATATCTTTTCCATATTAAATAGCCATATCGATTTTTGTAATATGTGCGTCAAAATATGCACGCAACAGATTACCACACCCCTCGGGAAAAAAAAAATGATACTTTTTTTTTTTTTGACATACATCTAGGAGCAACATACAATAGGCTCACAACGCACCAATAACAATGCGCAGATGATAAGCATAAGTTTTATGACCCTAGAGAAAATACTTCTCTAAGTATAAATATTTCCAGAGAGGTGTCACCAACGCATACTACAATATTAGCAATGACACAATTTGTACTTTAGTTTATACATAAATTTCATCTAAGATATCTTAACATCATGATCATCAAAGACGAAAAAAAAAACATTGAAAGATCAGCGGTGAATAAATATCAATGAACCGCTAAGTAGTGTTACAATCAATATATGATATTACCTATGTGTACACATTTCAACATAGGAACAACTGTATCCAAGTTAGGTATATAATTTAACAGTTATGAATCATGTGGGCATCTAGACAAAATATCTGCCATCACATTTTCTGACCCACGGATAGCTCGCACCGAAAAATGAAATGGCTGCAGAGCAATTGCGTAACGCGTTGATCTCGCGCTCTTCAGATTTTTACTCTGAATAGCCGTAAGAGCTTTCTGGTCAGTTTCCACGATGAAATGCGCGCCAAGAAGAAATCTTTGCAGTTTAAGGATTGACCAAACCATAGCCAATAATTCACGGTCTAGGACCGAGTAGTTCTTCTCTGCGGCATTTAATTTACGAGAAATATACATCACAGGATGCAGAGTTCCAGAGTACTCTTGCATTAGTGCTGCTCCAATCCCGGTGGATGAAGCGTCACTACGAAGAATAAATGTCTTATCCTTAGAAGGCAATACTAGGATAGGTGAAGTAGAAAACATAGTTTTAACCTTATCCAAAGAGGATTGACATTCTTGAGTCCAATGGACTACATTAGGAGACCCTTTCTTTAGCAAGGAAGAAAGAGGTGACATAATGGAGGACAGATTCGGAATGAATCGTCCATAAAATTGTATTAGACCTAAGAGACTTCGCACTTGCTTTTTAGTCTTAGGAATAGAAATGTTAAGTATCTTACTTGTATTATGGTCTTCTGTTTTTAGGAACCCATGACCAACACGGTGTCCTAAGAAAGATATTTCGCTAAAACCAATACATGCTTTCGATGGTTTCGCTGTCAGGTTATGCTCGCGTAAGATAGACAATAGTTCATTTATCCCATTATAGTGATCGTTCCAAGTATCACTGAAAAGACAGATGTCATCAAGATACGCAATGACATCTGAGCGATGAGATAGGATTCGACGCATCATGCGTACGAATGTTGCAGGGGCGTTCATAAGACCGAAAGGCATGAAATTCCATTGGAATAGACCCCTAGGCGTCGAAAAAGCAGTAAACGGTTTGGCGTGTTCGGATAATGGAACTTGCCAATATCCCTTAGACAAATCGAGTTTAGTAAAGAAATGAGAATTCGATAGTCTCGTAAGTAGCTCTTCTAGTAAAGGCATAGGTTCAGCATCAAATTTCGTCACTTGGTTCAATTTGCGATAATCCACGCAAAGACGTATGTTATTGTCTTTTTTCCGTACAATAACCATCGGCGAAGAATATGCTGATGTGGATGGTTCAATAATTTTTAACTCTATCATCTCATCCAACTCTTTCTCTACCTGTGCTTGAAAATGTATCGGGATAGGATACGGTCTGACTCTTATAGGACTATGGTCAGTAAGAATAATGTCATGTTGAATGACATCAGTTTGACCAGGAATGTCAGTAAGGACATCCTGAAATTGTTCTAACATAGTAGAAACTTGTTTCTGCTCTCCTGGAGATAATTCGGGAGAAATTGCAACATCTTTCCATGATTCATTAGAGTGAAGAGGAATCATTGGAAAAGGTAGATTTACATCCGAGAAACTCGTTTCCTCATCCTGTATTACTGACAGAGATGAGTACTGTCCATGTTGGACTGGAAAATCGTCCGTTGCCTGGAAAACAGGTTGTAAATAATCCGGACGTTCATGGAATTCCGTGAGCATGTTGATGTGGAAGGTTTTACGCTTCCCGTCAATATCGACGATATAGTCAACATCGGAAACTTTTGATATTATATCGTACGGACCTTTCCAAGAAATAAGAAGTCTATTTTCCCTACAAGGTAGCAAGACAAATGCTTTGTCACCTGGACAAAGTTGTCGCAAGCATCTCTTTTTATTGGCAAATTCCCTTGCCTTCTGTTTCGCAAATTCAGAAGAAGCAGTTGCCAATTTGCATGCTTCAATAATCTTGTGTCTAAGTGCGATGACATATTCATAAGAGGATTTTGTGTCATCGACAATATTATCAGCAGTTATAAGATCATGAAGTAAGGACATAGGACCTCGCGGTTTCGCGCCAAAGACAAGTTCAAAGGGAGAAAATCCTGTATGTTCGTTGGCGACCTCTCTATATGCAAAGAGAGCCGCGGGTAAAACCCTATCCCAATCCTGAGGATGATCTTCTGTTATCTTACCTAGTAGGTTTTTCAGAGTTCTATTCAGACGTTCCACCATCCCATTGGACATAGGATGATAAATACTACTCAGCGATCTCTCTATCTTAAGAGTCGACATTACTTGAGACATGGTATCCGATATGAGTTGGGTACCATGGTCGGATAATATTTCTGCTGGAAATCCCAGACGAGAAAATATTAACCAAAGAGCATCTGCGACATCAGCAGTAGTTATGCTCTTTAGAGGAACAGCCTCCGGCCAACGTGTGCACATATCAACACACGTCAAAATAAATTGGTGTCCTCTAGCAGACTTTATCTTAAATGGACCAATGATGTCTATCGCCATTTTTTGAAATGGTCGAATGGGAATGTCTGCAGCCTGAATAGGTGCATCATGGCGTGGACCTCTGGATTTAATCTCTTGACATACTTTACAAGATCGACAATAGATTCGTATGTCCTTATTCACAGCAGGCCAAAAGAAAGATTCAAGAACTCTAGCTTTAGTACGGGAAAAACCCATATGTCCAGCACACTGCGAATCATGAGCGTGCTGTAAGATTTTAACTCTCATATTTTTAGGCACAAGGATTTGAGAATGAATGGACTTAGCGGAGTCTTGGACCATACGTACAAGTACGCCATTCTTCATCGTAATCCAAGATTTACGATTTGTATCCTTATTCGGATCACCTTTTGTTGCCAGAGTAAAGAATTTCTTTAGAGTAGGATCATCTTCCTGCTGTTTTATAAAGGAATCATGGGAAATCTCCAAGGGATCATCTTGGATCTGCGCATCATTATCTTCAGAATGTGAAGATTGCGGCATATTAAGAGCTTGAGCCCTAGTGATTACTGCATTAGCAGATTGCATATTAACATTTTCCCAATTAGAAATTTGCTGTGGAGTGCATTCTTTCACTCCATGAATGCGACCGATGATAAGATCAGCGATCGGATTCGGCAAGAGACATGCTTGCACCTCTCCTGTAAAGAAAGGCGTAGCAATATTGATAATGGCAGTGGAGTACTTCTCCAATGTGCCACCAAATGTTACACATTTGACTACATCGCCTGTAGCTCGAGAAGGATTTACGAGTGATTGTCTCACTCCGATGGTAGTGCACCCCGAATCGAAAAGAATTGATACCGGAGTACCATCTATTAAGCCTCTATTGAAAACAAGAGCACCCCTTCCATTATGCGCGATTGACGCAGGGAGAGCGGGAAGCGGGTGACCGCAGCTTAAAGTAGAAACTGTGGTTGGATCGAATAATGTTTTGCATTGCGAACACTGAGATGCTCTAGCAAAATCGAAAGCGGAATTTGCTACACTATTGGAGTCTTTTTTATCATTATTCTGATTACCGGCGTCGTGGAACTCCTGTTGTGCAGAGTTAGCCTGGTAATAAGATTTACCATGTCTTTTGTGTTGTGATCTACCTCGGTTATAATTGTCTCTATAATTATTATTTCCTCTTTTATAACCCCTATTTGGGTTTGAATCATAATATTCATGATCATAATCATCACGCTCATTATACTGAGTATCCCTGTAATATTGGTTCTTTTCTCTCCATGAAGCACTTGGGTAGTTCCTATAGCTACTCCCCTTTCGAGAATGTCTAAAATTATGGGTACCCCTCGCGTGTCGAGGACTATCAGCCCGATTCCGGTTCTTCGAAGAAGAACCCTGATTTGAGTGGTTATCTTGGTTTTGATACTTATTCCAATTAACCTTTTTATCAAATTTATTTTTAGCTCCTTGGAATTTGTGTGAGTAATTCTGATTATATTCTGTTGCCGAAGCAACTGGCATACTCTCTTTAATGTTAGAGTTACTAAGAATCATGTCAGGGTGTGCCGTGGCATACTGGTCACAATATTCTTCCATTTGCTTTGATGTACTAGGTTTACGCTCATGTAAGAACTCTAGGAATGGTTTATTTACCGAAGACATGACCTTGTCTCTTAGCAATAAATCCGTAAGACCATCAAATGTTTTCTCTATTTTGGATAATTCAATCCATCGTGAGAGTGTAAGTCGTGCTTTTGAAATGAAATCTGAGAATTCTAAACCTACCTCAGGTCTCATTGTTTTAAACAAAAGACGATAACCTTCTTCTGACAGCTGATATCTCTTTATCAAAGCTGCCCTAATAGCATCATAATTATCCTTGTCGGCCTCTTCAACCAAAGATAACTTAGTCAGAGACTCCCCTTTTAAATTTTCAGACAACTGATGCACATACTGTGATTTGTCAACATTATGAGCTCGACAGGCACGTTCAAATCTATCAAGCCAGAATGTTATATCATCACTGGCAGAGTTGAACGCTGGCACCTTGACCTTATAATTAAAAGGTTTACCATTACCACCAGATGCATGATTAACATTACTCATACATGTCAATTTTAATTTCTCTAATTCAAACTCATGTTCTCTTATTGCTTTTCTCTCTTCAGCCTCTCTATCTAATCTTTTCTGTTCTGCAGCAGCAGCAGCTTCTAATTTTTTCTGTTCTGCAGCAGCAGCAGCTTCTAATTTTTTCTGTTCTGCAGCAGCAGCAGCTTCTAATTTTTTCTGTTCTGCAGCAGCAGCAGCTTCTAATTTTTTCTGTTCTGCAGCAGCTTCCAATTTCTTCTGTTCTGCATCAAATCTCCTTTCCTCCACTTGCATCTGCAATTTCTTTAGTTCAGCAGCAGTATCAGCTTCTTTTTCTAATCTTTTTTCTTCAGCCAGAGCTTTTCTCTCTTCAGCAGCAGCTTCTCTTTCTAATCTTTTCTCTTCAGCCAGAGTTTTTCTCTCTTCTGCAGCAGCTTTTTTCTCTTCAGCAGCAGCTTTTCTCTCTTCTGCAGCTAATGCTTTGTCATATTGAGCAACAGCCCATTGTTCTAAGTCTTTCCCAGTCTTATCAAGGGATTTTCCTTGTGCAATAAAGTAATCTAATGTAGACATCCTGTCTTCTTAAATCAGAAACCTGAAAAAGTAAATAAATTACCTTATTTCACCTTAATGGGAGACAAGTCTATACCATAGACTTAGTCTTAGTGAAAAACTTGTATGGTTATTGTGTATATAATATAACCAATGATAACTTGAGTACCTGTGGAAAACAATAACTGTATGTCTCAAATACTGTGGGAGACAAGCCTTACAAAGGTCTTGTATACCTTAATGTAATCAATGATCACTTGAGTACCTGTGGAAAATAATATTCCCTATACCAATCACCTTGGGAGACAAGCCTTACAAAGGTCTTGTATACCTTAATGTAATCAATGATCACTTGAGTACCTGTGGAAAATAATATTTCCTATACCAATCACCTTGGGAGACAAGCCTTACAAAGGTCTTGTACACTTTGTTTTATAACAATAATAATCATAAAGTACTGATCTGTACTATAATATAAGTGTATTCAACTATACCTCCTATGTCATATGTCAACTAAAGACATTACAAAGGACAAACAAGAAAAGACAATCTGAAAACATTTGCAGAGATCAAATTAAATTAAATAGGAGAAATGAAAAAAAAAAATGATCACAGAAACCGTGATGATAACTGCAATAAGATAACAAGACAAATAACGCCACAGTGTATAAACATAAGGGTGTAAAGAACTAAAATGAAAGGAAAGATGAGACCTACAATTATACAAACAAATCAAACAAAAATAAAGAACAGAAAAATGTTACAAATACAAATATGAAACAGTCGTCACAGCTAACCAAATATTTGCAAACTATGTTGCATGCAAGTTTCAATTAAGAAATTGCTCCCTAAAGAACGCCAGAACAAGACCAATATCACTTGGTATTTCCTGTTCTAGTCACCTCCCATCCAGGCCCGCAAACACATAACAATCACACATATAAACAAATAATATATAAACATAAATATATATAAATCATCAATGTGTGTATCATATCATGCAATGTGTTACAGTTGTAATGTATTGTACTGTATGCTGTATGCTCAGTTTTAACAAATTAGACTACCACTTTATTGAGTAATAGATTTGCTTTCTAATTGTTACACTGTTCAATTTTTTTGAGCACACATAAGAAGATCCAACGATGAAATTTGCACTTTAAGTTCAACATTGCTCTTCTATTTCAGCAGGATAAACAATCACTAGTTTAGAATCCTGACTGTACTGTGCCAAATGTCAACAAGTGCTGACCCAGATATTGCTACACTTGTCAGAACAGGTCAAGCTGACATTGATTGTATAGCTGTCCTACTGGTGTTGATGTGGTCAAACAAATGTTCTTGCAACTGTAAAATGTGATTCTCAACACAACAAAACTGCGTAGGCTGGACCCAGGGATCTGGCTCACCACTGTAAAGTTGTGTCAAACTGTAAAGTGTCAGTCTGTAAAGCTCCACTATCAATCACTGTAACATGTTGTTTGTGGTGTCACTACTGTATATGTCCATTGTAGTGTACAGAGTTGTTGAGATCAGGCATGCTCCAGTCTACCCAGCTGTAAATGGGTAACTCACCCTAGTCCTGAGTTAGGGAAGGCAAAGGCAGCTGTAAGCAGTAGTTTCCCTCTAAGGCTCCAGGGGAAGCAGGCCCCTAAACTTGGTCAATTCAACCGACGCAGGATGGTGTATATATGGAGTAGAAGTGTAGAGTGTGATTAACGCGAATGGTGTACTGTTCGTGTTCTGACCAATCTAATCACTCATACACTTGTGTCTACAAGGCACCAATGCAGACTGCTGGAATCTTTGTTTACACAGTTTATTTAGACGCACACACTGGGACATAACGAGTAAATCATGGGTACAGGTTGACACATCAATTTGCAGGCATACATAGTAGATCCCAAGTCATGACACATTCATAAATAATGGGTAGTACATCAATAGCTTCCAATGTCATGATACATAATGGCCGCATCCCCTATCTGACTAAGCGCGTCAGTGAAGGCGGATCGGTAAGTAACTAAAGTTGCTTTATGTTCACAGTTTATATCATATTATGAAACCATGGAAGGGGTTTCTATCAAAATTGAGATCTCCTTGCCACTGTCCGAATAGTAAGATACATGCCCGTTCTTTGGACAGTGATTCAAAAATATGATGACAGGAATGTAACATGGCCGCCTCCCTGAGTTGTCGCTCACTCACTCACAGGAGGGTATATCTAAGCCAAAGTTAATTTGAAATGTATAAGAATAATTTCTTAAAGTTCCTCCAAACAGTTCTACAGTAATCCAGTTACTTCACGTAGACATAACTGCTATATGGAAGCCCGTCATCTTCGTCGATACAAACGTGACCCTAGCGTTGCGAAGCACAAAATTCCAGCTAGGTCTAACCGACATGAGATCATCAAAAATAGGGTCTGGAATTACCTGGAGTCCGAATCATACATGGTACCGTACATTAGGAGAGTCTCTAACACAAGCTCTAGTAGAGACACAATCTCCTACAGAAGAAAAACCACTTCGTAAAATCATTTTTACTGAAGAATCTACCAGCCCTGGAAAATGCGTAAACCGCCATTGTAAACGGTACCTCGGAACTCATCACGACTTGTCAAGACAACTCATACTTCCGCTAGAGCGGCATAACAAGAATATAGTCCTGCCTACCCATCAAAAATATACAATATAGGACTGATTCTACTTGTACTAATAATATGTAATACATATGAATTCAGGCCATAAACATAATAAGCAAATTAATATATTTTCTGGCCCTAACAAATAAGTACGGACATGGGTGTCATATCCATGCGCCGAATCAATATCAAGAACGATTACTCCTATGATCAAAGTGTAAATCAATCATGAGTTATCTAGCTTTACTATAGACAGCATTTTCATACACAAATGAATGAATGTCTATATCTTTTCCATATTAAATAGCCATATCGAGAGTAACAAGGATGACCCGGAAACGCTTATGTCATAAGTTCCGCCTCGTGCATGGGTTATCATGTGTTTCGCCAGACAAACAAATCTTGTTCTTTCAACACTCCTTGTATAAACACGCCTTGTCGCTTGAAAAGATGGTCGGACCGATATTGTAATAAAATACTGTTGCTGACCGTCTAATAGCCTGGCGTAACTTATCACGTCTTCGTGAAGCGTGAATGCTACACAATAAGATAAGAACTACTTCCGTGGCAAATACTGCCATAATGGAGTGGCGTGTTAGAAACTTCACCATGCTATGTCCAGCATAGAGCAAAATAGTAAAACTACAAATGAAAAGGCGTGATTTACGCCAAATAAAAGCGATGAGTGAGAAAACTGAAGAAAAATAAAGGATACTGCCGGAGGGTTGAAGGTATGATAGATCACACAAAAGAGCATGCTCAGACGTTTTCTCACAGAAGAAATTGAAAGAATAGTACATGACAAGCAAGCTTGCCGTGAATTGTTGAAGATATCTGTGTAGTTTAACCCTGACCGTTTATGTTTTACGATTCTCTCAAGATGGACCAACGTACGGATTCACACAACATGGACCGACGTACGGATTCACACAACATGGACCGACGTACGGATTCACACAACATGGATTGAAGAAATAAACCAGGCAGGACGATCCAAGATTTAATCCACAAAATAAATGCAACAGAAAAATCTGTTTACAGATCATTTCAGGCTTCACCATCTGACATTGCGCGTCCGGTCTCTTCTGTCATAACTCATGTCATTTGTTTTACACATATTTATACTGTCGGGCCCGGGTTAATTAAAACTGCAGATACTTTTTACTTACTGTGATTTAACTATTTATCCTCACGGATACCTGAGAGGTCAACCTGCCTCGGAATTCCACAAAACATGAACGATATGAAAGATGCACACGTCACAATATAGGGTAATGATGATAATCGATGAAGCGAGGTCATACATAATCTGGCATATTCCAGTTGCGTTCTTTTAAATTCTGAACTACACTACACTTATTAACTTTATATTATATTCTTATCTTTGTTCTTCCCACATACGTCATACGTGTGTCAAATTCTCAAGAGATTCCGCTGGTTGCGGACACCGCAAACGACCTCATTTGAGATAGTGAACGAAGCAAAGACCGCTCGGTGTGACAAAGGATTTTCAACAGAACGTAGAACTCTTGATATCTGCTGTGATAGTTAAGGCGTCTTCATGCGACATGGATAATAACTGGGTACATTTGATAGTCTAGTGTGCAACGTTTTATTACGGTTGCGAAGTAACGTATCTTTTACGCAGTTTTATGCTTCGTTTCCTTTGAACGTGGACCGTACACCTTTGGAGTATTGGCTTTTTACCTGCTTATTTGTTACTCCCATTATTCACTTTTGCCTTTAGTTTAGAATCGGTTCGCTCCTGCTTTTTTAGACTGTGGTATTCTTGTGTATTGTTTGTCAATTATGCACCTTTCATAGTATTTATGTTTACATAATTCTTTAGTACGTTGGTTTTCTCTTCATCAGGGTCAGTTAACAAGCGTTGCTCACGACTGTGTTTGAATTGTTTCTGAGAATAAAACCATTTTAGTTCTAGCGCCCCCTTTGTGTCATTGTGTTTGATTGTTTCTGAGAACATGTCATACCAGTTCTACCGCTATCTTTGTATGTTTGTGTTTGGATTGTTTCTGAGAACATGACATACCAGTTCTAGCGCAATCTTTGTGTCTTTGATTGCATTTGGATTGTTTCTGAGAACATGTCATACAAGCTCTGGCGCCATCTTCGCGTGATTGTGTTTGGATTGTTTCTGGGAACATATACCAGTTCTAGCGCCATCTTCGAATGATTGTGTTTGGATTGTTTCTGAGAACACGGCATACCAGTTCTACCACCCTGTTCACGTGATTGTGTTTAGAACATGCTTATTATAATGTAGAAAGGAGTTTATTTAGGCTCGAGACATCATACCCAGAAAGTTCAATTTGTTTCAAATTTGTTTATTTTACCTGCGATGTGTATTTTCCCAGTTCAGCGTCTTGAGAGCCGCTTGCCAAATACTTGTTAAATCGATATTTTTCATTCATCTATTTCCGCACCAGTGAGTCAACATAGAGTCCATAGATAACTGAGAGGTGAACAAGCAAGTCTTAGGCAAAACAGATCCTGTACAGACCAGATAGCCAGACTGAGAATAATAGTGGAACAAAGTCTAGAATGGAACTCATCTGTTTACATTGAATTTGTGGACTTTGAAAAGGCATTTGACAGCGTATCAAGAGAAATCCTTTGGAAATTGATGAGACATAATAGCGTACACAAGAAGCTCATTAACTTAATAAAAAAGACGTAGGAAGACATGACATGAAGAGTTTTTCATGAAGGACAACCTACAGAACTGTTTGATAAAAGAACTGGAGTGCAACAGGTATGCTTACTGTCACCATTTCTCTTCTTATTAGCTATAGATTGGGTTATGAAAACATCAACCTCAGCCAACAGAAATGGATTAGAGTTGAATCTGACTAAACAACTTGACTGCCTTCAATGGTGTTTATACCTTATAGCGCTATGGCGGCTTGTGTATCCTGCAAACCCCCAGAGCTATACCAGTGGGAGTTTTACTGATAGCAGGTTCTACCAAGCTGGTCGGATCGGCGTGGGTAAGGGTCAGATAAAAGCTAGTACCTGGTCGTCCAGGTTGGGGTTTTAGCACAGGTCCGACACCTCTGTCTATGTAAAAAAAATCACAGTCGGTACGGAAACAGCAACAAATGAATAAGCTTTGCTCCGTGATGGACATGCCAGTGGTGAAGGCCGAAAGGAAGCCCCTGACATAAAAACGGGCAATCCTGGCCGCTAAAGAAGAAACCAGAATATGCTTTTGGAATGTAGGAACAATAAACGAGACAGGGAAACTAAAACATATTATAATGGAAAGGAAATACTACATACACATAATAGGAATAAGTGAGAGTAGATGGACTTGGACATAAATAGTAAAACAGTAACAGGGAAAAAATATGTTTACTGGGGAAGAGAGGATGGCCAATACAGGGAAGGTGTAGCCATTATCCAGAAGAAGGGCATAGAAAGATCATTATTGGAATGGATGCCAATCAACAATAGATTGATAAGAACAAGACTGAGAGGCAGATTCACTAACATGATCATAAAACAATGCTGTGCACTAACAAATGACAGTGACAACGAGGTCAAGGATGTGTTTTACCAACAATTACAAACAGAAATGGAATGTACACCAAGGTATGATCTTATCTCAGTAATGGGAGATCTCAATGCTAAGGTTGGAACACATAACACATACAAAGAGAGAGTAATGGAAGATACGGCAGCAGAATAGCAAATATAAATGTTGATAAACTAATAGACTTTTGTGGAATTTACAATCTTGTTCATGGCTGAACACTTTTTCACACAAGGAAATCCACAAAGTAACGTGAGAGTCACCACATGGTCGTGATAGAAACCAAATATAACATACAATGATCAACTGCAGATGGAGGCATTCTCTGCAAGATGTGAAAGTAAGTGAGGTGCAGATGTGGAAAGTGATCACCACCTAGTACTAGCAAGAATAAAGATTAAGATCTGGAATACTGGGCCAAAATTAACAACACAGAAACGATTTGATATCAGTACATTGAAGGATCTACTCACGAGAAAAGCATTTGTATCTGATATAAAGAAACACTACGTTCGCGAATTGACAGTATATATGCATTTTCCAATCCGTCCCAGCCCCTCTCCTGGCCTTACTCTTTAAATTGTTTTATTCCTACCGGCTAAATGAACGTTAGTTTTTTTTTTTTAACTCTTCTATCGCAATCGTAGTCTTATTATTTTCCGCCCCAAGGCGTATATGGATTTTGATTTCGCTTCTGGCCCTCATTATAAATTCATTGCTCAGTCCTCATTTTTCGGCTCTTATCCAGCGTACGTTAGCATCGCATAAGACACGCCTGCGTGCATGTTTGGATAACGCCATCCCAGGAGACGTTCCTTACACGTAATAGTGTTTTGACCACTCTAGCCGATGTAGTTGAGCGGCGCAGAAAGTCAATCCTTTGAAAGATCGGTAAAGTTAGGAATTACATGGAAGTTTGGTGTCTGTGACGTAGATCTAGACTAATGTTTATGTTATTCAGGTTTACGTTAGAAACCGAAGTGGCCCGAACACATGCATAGAGCACGCGAACGCAGATGGCCAGGTCAGCGTCCCTTTCAGGGCTATTTAGCATGATAGATTTTAACTGTCTTTACACTCGTTAACAAACTGGACCAGAGGTTAAACCGAATGAACCACGGGCAATTGTGGGCAAAAGATTCTACCCTGTTGCTAAAATTATCGGTATCTCGGGGTGATTTCACATTTGTCATATCATATATGCTTAGCTTTTTGTGTACATATATATAACTGATAGCAGTGACTTGCTGGGTTTTTTTCTGTGACAACTCCTCAGTAATTTATTCAGTGCCAATGTAGCGCAGTCAACAACCTAAGCTAACAGATGCTTAATCTGTTTGGAGCCTCATAGTTTTGTTAGTGTTTACAATGGGTTAAATGGTAAGCTTAATCTCACATTACTTTTGGGGAACTACAGTTGTGTAAATTATTCATATAAATCTGACTAGTGACGTGTGTTCGCTATAACGGCTGAATTGTGGGAGGCAGTCATTTATTTTTGGGAGGAACTTCTCATAGCAAGGTGTGGAACCATGGAATGGCTATTGTGTAGTTTAGATGTAACTTACAAGGCAGTCTAGAAAGTTGAACACTGGCCAGCGAAATAATCCTTTGTATCATAATAGCCTAAACATTGCACTTTTATGTATTCCATTTTTGGAGGTTATTACTTTTCCCTTTTGTGTATCGACCCCAGGGGGTGAGATAGTCAATTTCTGAAACAAATAGGATGATAGAAGAACAATGTGCACAAGAACGCATTAAAATATGTGTGGTGCCGAATCATGGATCAATTGTACATCAAGACAATGGACTCATACGCAAGCACCGTTGTCAAGATACACATTGGAGTAACAATAAATAATTGTCTCCCTGTCATTTAAACTGCTGATAGTCAAAAGAACTAAAAACTTCTAGCTGGCTACCCCCACTCGTAAGGACTTTACCACTGTCGTGTTGGATTTACTATACGAAACACTGGCTCGTGTATACTAGAGGACTACCACACGCACAATGGCTGACACAAAGAAATAACACTGCTAAACAGATAGAATCCCTTTATTAATCCACAACACCATTAGGCCACAACCTGTCATAATGACACACACAATGAATAGATTTATTGCCACTACCAGCTAATGAATACTACAAATCTAGGCCAAACACAGCCTATCTGTTACAGTGTGAATTCCGCTCAGATGAGCAGCAAAAAATGACTATGTCACAAAGCCAATTAGCCGATACAAATCGATCGTGCTTACAAAAGACCTCCGGTCACAAAAGACCCAACCGAGAGATTAACTACCTCTCAAACATATTGGCACCAGGACAGGGCACTAATGACAGATGCTGTCTCCCGAAAAACTCCATCCAGGGCTGACAGCACACATCTGGTAAAGAACGTCCGCACACACGACGGCGGCCGTCGTACGATGAATAAACTGGGCGAATGAAATGGCGCCAAAATTTCTTCTGGCCACATGACCTAGTCATTCGGCTACCTTCGTCATCCTTTCCGGCTTCCGAATGGCTTGCTCGATTTACGAACAAGCGGTTTCTCGTACAGCGAAATAGCGCCGTGACAGTCGGGAAACTCAATACTCAGAGAGTATTTGTTTCTATTCTTTGACAATACTAGTTTGTGGTACCAGCTAAGGGTGCTAATCTCTGAAACAAAATGAGTGTAGAAGTGGCCTGTCGTTGAGCTAGACACCATCTTCAGATGGTCTTAGAGACGCGGGACCAGCTTTGCAGTTACTCCCTGCTCTTAATTGGAATCTGCTGCGCTTTTTAATCTTGACCAGAAGACGCGAGAACTCCAATGAGCTATCTGCACAGCACCCAAAAAAACCAGCGGGAGAAGAAACTACCATTTGCAGCTAAGTCAAACCTAAAAGCTGCCAAGTGACTTCTTACATAAAACACCCACCTACCATCACACGATGATGAGTATTGTCTGTTTAAAGAGTTTTTCAAATTTGTTAAAACTGTTAAAACTTAGTCTATTATTAAAATTTGTTATATGTAAATATACAAATTTAACGTCGATTAAGTCATTTTAAATGCACTGCATGTCTGTGTTCAGTCAATTTACTAAATACACTATAAAAGAGCTGTACCAGAATAATGATATTAATTCCACTGAATAAATTAGGGTGGGGGCTTGAACGAGCTGAAATAAATAATTGCTTAATTCTTCATAAAAGGCGGCGCCTTGGATATAAGTTTAACAATTGCCCTGTCCCAATACAGCATTGTTTACTTGACTCTGAAATAATGATATGTAAATTCCGTGAGATAGAAAGCATCATTATCCTTCTATCTACAACTCTGCCAAGAGTAAATCTTTGAAGACCCATATTAGATACTCTTGAGTTTTGACCACTGTTGGAGGCCACTACTGTAAAGCAGGGGAGGCAAATTCAATGACATTGACCGTATTCATAACTGTACTCACAACCCCCTCCCTTTATTGCTGGCACAATCATGTTTTCACTCCGATTGTAATGCTTTCCAGATTAAGCTATCCGGCAATGAAATGTGTTGCATGAAAGCGCGCAAACCGTCATACTGTAGTTTGTTGTGAATTGCTGGTAAACATGTCGCGAACAGTTTTTTCGTTTCTGAAAGTTTTTTCACAAATTTTGACAAACATATTCGAAGCTTGTGTCTGCCTTATCAGAGTTGCATTTTCTTTTCAAATGTTCAAGAAGTCTGGAATGTTTCATCGCATCATCTCTAAAGGCCCTCTCACACAATAGACACATTATTCAGTCTGTTGGTTATTAGTGCAGAATAAAAATCCATATTTCAGATATTCCACGCTGTATTGTCTGCCCATGATTTTTTGTTGTTGATTCTACTTGTGTCACAGGGGAGCAGGCCCTGGTGTAATGGTTTCAAACGATGCGCTAGCGACCACAGGTTTTCAATGGTTCAAGCCTGGCGCTGTGGTTTAAAAGGAGGTGGTATGTGTATTTAGGGGTGTAGTTAGGGTCAATCGGACCGGGATTTTTACTGAATAAACCTTGAACGGCTTCCTGCAGATAAACCCTTTGTGGATGGGAAGGA